>JARFOD010071088.1:3691-22294 GCA_031763545.1 Mopalia muscosa
AAAGCTCTGATTGAAAATGCTCTGTTAAATTTATCATTGATTTAACCTGATAGCAGTTGTATAAATCAAGTGAAGCTGCAGTTATTGTAGGTAATGTATCTACTAGTTAATTTGCATCTTAGTCTCTGAAGCATTGGCTAATCTTTGTGGTTGTAAATAGATTAAGTGGTAGACTGCTTGTAAGATTGTGTGTTCCATTAGTCGGCAAGCAATTCGGTTTGTTCGGACAACTTTAAAATTCCCACTGTAATTAGAATTCAGTGGAAATAACAATTGGTTCCTGGCGAATCCCGAGGACACAGCTTTAACCAAAATCCTTGATTCATTGGTACATATATAAGGCGAGGGGAGAGGAGGGGGAGAAACTTTTGTTTACGAAGAAAATATTGTACATACACATCATTCCAAAAGATAAAAGGCTCCTAGTAGTACTTAGGCTTGTGTGATAAGTATATAGTTTTCACATAAAGGGATAAAGCAATTTCACAATAAAACAACTGTTAGGCAAATTTATAAATTTTATTAAAAAATACAAAAAAACAATATAACTATTGTTTTGTGTATGAGACAACTCTATTGAATTTCACGATCATGTGCTACGGCAACGTCTGACATAGGGAAAGTTTTACCGGTGTAAAACCTATCTTTAAATGCCGATTGGTGATAATTGGTCGCCAAAACGTAAACACCTTTAATCACCTCGCACATTTGGCTCAACTTTTTCCTATTCTAGCCATTGCTTGTATATATTTCAAAGCGGTATTTTGTTCAGCCTAACAAGTCAGTGTTTTTCTTATGCTGCATTTGCGACATACAATTGTAACGATACCACGTGACATCAGGCACACCCGTCGTACAGATATCCACAAACAAAAAAACTTCCTGTACACACGCGCATATTATATATAACTATTTCATCCAGATTCTGGTATTTTGCCTGGAAATAGGACGCTCTTCCAAGCAGCAAGAGATTGCCAATGTGGATTGTGATCAGTAACTGGGCTGGAAATGGTGTTAGCTACTCATTAAGGGTTAAATAAATCAGCTTTCAGACAGTTACCATGTTTTATTAGCTTCTGTACATGTGTGGAAATCAAGAAAGGAAGCAACTTGTCATGGAGTAGATTTAGTTCTATTTATCTTCGCTGATAGGACCGGGGTAGCATTGTAAAAGGAGGAGAAATCTCTGCCATGAATAAACATACAACAGATGGACCAATACACATTAATTATAACAGCACACATGTTTATAATACACCGTAAACGGATCGGCTCTGGTGCTAGTGACATCAAATAGTTTCCCCGGAGCACTCAGATAGCGAGAGAATATGTGAATTATCTGTCTTGGTAATGATGTTACTGGTTTATTACACCAGAAATCAATTATTTGAGCACAGGCGCATGTCTCGAGACACTTTCAGGCTTAACTCCCTTGATCTGTTCTTTGAAAAACTTTAGGCGGGAAACACTGAATCAGTCGAAATGAATTCATTCCATTAATAGCAAATGTTAAGCCTATTTTAACTGGGCTTGGTTAAACCATATATTATCTTTTCCATTGGAACTGTGAGATGTGTAAAAGTCCAAATAATTCCATAAATATCGGACGAATTTGATAACCATCTCAGTTAGCATTCTTCTTACTCGGCCCCCCTAGCCTACTACATGTATGTAAACAGTTTCAAAGCCCAGCGTAGCCCAAATCATCAAATGTAGATGTGATAAAAGAGGGTATTCGTAGTTTTCTCTAGGTCGGTATGGACATTTTCGATCGGTTAATGACAACAAAGATATCAAATACTCGCCCTACACCCGGTACAGCGGATGGAACAGCACCAAATAACCCTACATGCCTGTGTAGATAGGAAAAGTCAACATTATTTGTTTCCTTGATTAGGGTTTAACGCCAGCCATACTTAAGGCGATTTGCAGCTTAATGGGTCAAGGAAATTGCCATCGGCGCCACTGGCAAAAATTCTAACCCTCCGGGAGTTACGTGCCGTACGCAAACATGCATAACAAGGAACACAGCTCAGTGGTCTTATTGAGACAATGACCTCCTTCACAGACTCGCACTGTATTAGCAGACCAATAGTTCAAATCCATCTTGAAAACAAAAACAGCCTATACTCTAATTTAATAAATTGAATATTCCGTAAACAATCTTGTGGTGTGGTGATATTTTCAATTCCTAATTTTTTTTAATTTTATAAAACATGCAGCACAAATAGGGAATTAGCTGCCTCGAACATGGCGTTGCCATCGCAGCACGCGATGACAGGGGAGGCAACTTCCTATTTCTGATTGGTAGTTGACAGTTTACTTCATACAAGCGGGAATTTAGGAAGAGCCACTTTTGAGGCCGCGGGAGGGCTCTTTTTCTGTCTTTTTTACGGGTTAGAATGGTGTTTAAACCCTCCACATCGGTCATAGTTATGTTTTTTAAGACCTCTGTCGTCATTTTGACTCGGTGTCAAAATGAGGACAGAGGTCTTAAAACACATAACTAAGACCTCTGGCTCAGACTGAAACCCCTAAACAAAGACAAGACGGGACAATCACGGTCACAGCTATGACGTAATACAGAGACATCACAAACAGATCGAATTTATGTTGCCCCTTGGCCCTGGAAGCACCAGGCCGGGACCCAGACTAACTGTATTAACTGAATAGGTGAATATTGATTGCAACAGAGATTAGCAAACATTTGTATCACTACTCCTGTGGGATCAGACAGACAGGCCTGTGCTGTTTTACAAATTGGACTATACAGGTGTTCAGTTGACCCGTTAGAAATTTGGTTAGAAAGAGACTAAGCTTTTCATCATTGGATAGATGGCGTATGTTGAACATTGGCTTAGCCTTAGGCTAGCCGCGTCAGCTGCGAGAATCTAAGAGGCTCTCGTTTCCCTGAGTTCTTCTTCCACGGAACTGTTTTAAAATTTAACAGATAATGTTTAGAGTATTCTCTCAACCTCAACTGAGTTTATAGATTTTTGTGCGGAATAAATAGTGAGGTAATATATAATACAATTAATGTCAATATGGAAACTGACATTCCCCTTTAAAAGTTACACAACACGTCGCCGTCTTACCTACAGTGTATAAGCGGCTTGGTTGTACACAAGGATCATGTTTTGTTGTGATTTTCCGTAAATGCACGTACAAAGTGTGGTTGTATGGCGAGTCGTTTTACTTTTAATACCTTTTTAAATGATATCATCAATTATTTCATGATATCATCAATTCTATTAATGATAATCTCTGATCTGTTGATCGAGTTGGCCTACTGGATGGATAGATGAGCGACAAGATGAATAAATGAATAAAATGATTGAATGAATGAATGAAAAAATGAAATGATTGAATGAACGACCGAACGAATGAATAGATGAACGGATAGATCCCGAACGATCAAATGATGTATGAATGAATAACAAATTTAATCTATGCGAGCTGAAATAAACGTAACCTGATAAATAAAATGCACCTCCAGTATTGGATAGCTTTGTGTGTTAACCAAGGGTTATTTTCAATTTGATTTCTAGAAGTTCAATGTGGACTCCGTTCACGAGTCATCTTAACCGCCAAGATAAAACATGTCCTCTCTACCAATGTCTGTTTATCCTCAACTATTGCGAAGCTCGCAGGAAAAGGGCGATGATAATTTGTTAAAACTGGTTGATGTAAAGTCAATTATTCTAGTAAATAGATTAAGTGGTAGGTTGATAGTAAGATTGTGCGTTCCATTAGTCGACAGCCAGTCCGGTTTGTTCAGATCGCTTTAAAATTCACGCCACAGTCTGTCTTTTCGCCTGGGGAATCCAATGGAATTATCTCATTCATTTCTTTTATTGGGGATTTTGTAAAACCCTTATAAGGTTATTTCAGAACGTCTGTTTAAAATGTTGTGAAGTAAATGATTTCTGTCTGTATTGTGTCTGTGTGAAGGAAATAGCTTTACATTGGACAGAATTTATTTTATACAGTAGATACTCACTTTTCAGGATAGAGAGTTAAATTGCAAGTTGGAAAGTTACTTTATACAGCAGGGAGTCACTCAGTGAGAGAATGTTTCCCCGGTAGAAAGTCCCTTGAAGAAGAGAGTTACTTTGAACTGTACATAATCACTTTACAGAGATGTTGCTGTAAAAAACATAGTTTTACTTCATATGTTAGAGCGCGTTACTTTACATAGTAGACAATTTTTTTCACATGCTAAACAGTTAATTTTACACAGAGGTAGTTGCTGTACAAAAACACCGTTACTTTACACGGTAGGGAGTTTATTTTACAGAGAACAGCGGGTTTTGCATGATAAAGAGTTACCTTAAAATAGTTCATTTTACAGAGTACAGATTTGATTTCCACGGTAGAGGAATATTTCACACTGTACTGAATTACTATGAACAGAAGAGTTACGTTAAACGATAGACAGTTTATTTACACTTTACAGAGTCACTTTACACAATACATAGTATGGCCTACTATAAACGCCAGCAACTGAATTTGTATTGGCTCAACCTTAAAAATACACGGTAGAGGGTGAAATAACGCTGCCCGTTAATTTCTGCAAAAAACGATATGGCCCGGTTATCGCACAGTTGCTTTTCTGATAGTCAAATTGAAAAAAAAAATATTAAAAAAATTAAATCGAACCCCAAAGCTTTGTATCTATTTTCAAATGAATATGTTTGAGGTTAATTTGTTGAAGTGGAAAGGTATTCAGTCCGTACCTTAAAACACGTGTGACCCAGATCATAATAGTGAGCAAACGCGAATCAATACCGACTCCTACAAAGCTGCAAAAGTCAAAATGTAACCTTCATTCTTTAATATACCTGTCGCACGGGCTTACTATTTGGATAAATTAATTGCGAATCCATGTACGGTATGGTGGTTTAGCGAGGAATATACATCTTTCATGTTGAAATATTACTTAATTCAATATTAAATGGATAAAGAACAACAAAATGCTGCAAAAAGTTCCAATTCTGTTTTAAAACGTTTTCTGTTCTTTTCGGACTGTCAAAGTTTACTGCAAAAGCCCATTGCAATATTTTGACATTAACACAGAGAAATACCTTTTGTAATAATTAAATATGAGTGGTGCTGGCAAACAAACAAAGACGTCTTTATTAATGATAAATGTCAACATAGGCTCATTCAAGAACCAATCAACTATGCATTGATTATTAAATATTAATTTACAGCACCTGTATTTCCTTTTCGACAACAACATGTAGGATTTGTGTTCTCCAATGTTACTCTTTCTTATTTAAATACGATGGGAAACCGGCCGGAAAGAAACTTCGCAAAAACCATCTGCGAGATTGCCGAAATCACCCGACTTCCGATCTGAATCACGCGGATAGCTGACGCCCACTGTTGGACTGGAATCCTGTTTTGAGTAAACTCGATCGATTGTTCAATACACTCGAAGTACATTCCGTAGCCCTTATACTCATATAACTATAACATGTGTTTGGACGGACATTCCATGTTCAAGGAAGATAGTTTGTTTAATGAATCGAGCTCATAGCTGGTATAGCAGGGTCACCATGCTCCTTTTACAACATAATGTGTAAAAACTTTGATCTGAATCTATCTAAACCACAGGGCTTAGTATGGTTATTTATCTATCTAAACCACAGGGCTTAGTACGGTCATTAAACTGTCTAAACAACAGGGCTTAGTACGGTCATTAAACTGTCTAAACAACAGGGCTTAGTACGGTCATTAAACTGTCTAAACCACAGAGCTTAGTACGGTCATTAAACAGTCTAAACAACAGAGTGTGGCTGATAACAGAAATAGTACAGTTTGTTTTTAAACTAACAGGAATAAAAGTTGCACAGTATTGCCGTGACACCATTGTTTAAAGCCATAGCAACTACACTAACAAATCCATCTTCTCTAGCCAAGAGTTGTATTCCAAGCTACTCTGCATTGCTATACCCTGTAATGCACAGAGTAGCTCGGAATAAAACTCTCCCCTATAGATGATCTGGCTATGTTGCTTCTGGCTTTAGAGAATCCAGCCTATCCTCAGAACTGCGTTTACTAAAATGCTAGATATGGATGATTTGATGGTGAGGTGATATTAAAGATTCACTTCTCTCCAGGGAATCACCTCCCTTACCAGAATATAAGGGGGTCTCATTTCTCCTGATCGCTTTTTGCACTGAACTACTCTGTAATCTATCGGGGGATTATTGGCGAATCCCCTCTCTTTTCTTCAATTTACTAACCCCGTGACAAATATAGAGCGGAGACATTGAGTGCAGTACTATATATCATAAAGTATATCAGACACATGTGGACACTGTTTCTGGGTACAAATCAGCTAGATCACAATCAGTTTCCCGGTAGTCCCACGTTACATCTGGTATAATCCTACAATAAAGGGGGCCCTAGTACTAGAAGCATTGATGTTCGTTAAAGGTAACTGTCAGGGTGAGATAAAGTCACAAACAAATTCAATCGACCGTCTGGTACAGGATTCTTCAACAGAGATCATCAAACGTGATCAACAAGCGTTCTTAGATTGACAGATTACCTTCTTAATGGTCCAGATACAAATTAATCTTTTCTATTTTCTGTAATTTTGTAATGGGGACTTTTTTTACAAGCTTTAAAAATATTTTCCAGTGTGTTATTTGAAACTATAATGCTGCGAATCCGTATTAGCATTTCCAATATTTTACTTTATGCGAGGATTAATAACGACAATTAAGTTATAAGTGGAACCAATGTTAAACAAATGTTGCCGTCGACTGAGCTAAATTTGATTTGGGACAGGTCGTGGGAGAGAGCCAAATCTGTGCTATAATTTGTTCTTTGTGTCTCTGAGAGACCATTTAGTTGGATCACAATGCATTGTGAGATAACTGGGCAGTCGTGACTAACATTAACGACTGCAGAAATAACAGCTCTGTATGCCCAATCCGTCTGATGCCAATATTACATTGAAAGTTCAGATCATAAATGCCACGACAGATCGACTAACTGTAAGTATCTCAGAGATAATATCGGTGTGTATGTATTTATGGTATATACCAGTGCGTCAGCCAGACTATCTCATATACATACCTGTTGATTAAATGTGAGGAAGTACACATTACATACTCTTACATCAACATATAACCTTCAAACAAACAATTTACCATTTTCAGGGAATAGTTTTCTGTCTGTCTGCTTGTCATTGGTGGAATTCCAAACACGAAATATTTCACATGTAACTTTTTTCTTTAGCAGTTAAAGGCGATCTTTACTCATTTAACTATTCTTTGTAGATTTCCTCTCTCCAAATATCTTGTACATATGATATCTATATCGCAATTTTCACAGTCGAGATTCGCATTTTTTCACATTGTGTAGTCGTAAAAGTTTTTCTTCCGCACCGAGGTATTTCAGATAAGGAGCATGTCTGTGTAAATGCAATTCACAATCGGCAGCTGATGGGCTCGATATCCAGACGGGTCTCTGTCCGAGACATGTCCACGGCTAGAACCGGTTCAAACTAAGAAAGGTTAACCCCAAGTAACTTAAATACTGTTGATATTCACCAAAATATATTTCAGACTAATAAGTAAAACTAGCTATAATAAATGAAATCATTGCGTATCGATAGCAAATTGTTCGATGGGCAAAATGATCTTACACAGACGGCACACTGTTAGAAGAACCTGGTCACCCCGACCAGCCATATCAAACCTTGTCACTCTTCGACAAGGTTTTTTCTGGTCGACGGTATAATTAAAATTTTTCACGAGATATCTGTGCGTATAATGTGTGAATTACGGAGGATTATGTTGTGAATGATACAAAGATCACTGGGGGTTGCCTTAAGTTTGCCTACACATCACACTTATTTCGATTAAGATCGGGACCACATCCCCGTACAGTGACGAATGTGACGAACTATGCAGATCCAAATTCAATGTAGGTTCGTGGACACTAGGTATATGGCGTCGTCAGACGTGGCTTCAGTTAGCGCGGTAAACGTATTAACAGGTTTTTTAAGAGGGAGCCGAGTCACATGTTATCTAAACAACGATCGAATTTACAACAAATTCATCAAGGTTATGTTTAAAAATAATTATAGACGAGGTCTGGTTTAGGTTTATTCAACACTTTTTATTAAAATTCCGATACAATTCCGATTTTGAATATGCCACTCGTGAAAGTTAGGTCTAACTGGAGAGTAGACTGGTGTGCCAATTACAGAAAGTGTCTAACTTATATTTATGTGATCAATGTTGATTCACAGCGCGAAACCTCGATTTCATTTGAGCCTTAAGTATAATCTTGTGACAAGCATACCAGCGAACAAATCTCAGAAAACAACATGGTTGATAACGGGAAATTCCGTTCTATTTTTTTTTTTTTCCGTTCTATTTTGAAATTTGTATGTTTAATCAACAAAATTGATTTCGAAAGCCGTCCTATCATCTTTGTGGATTGACTTTTATAAAACATAATACCCAAAGCTATTTAACTCTCTACAAAAATATTTCATTTGGCTTAAAAGCAATTGTGAACTTTGGCAAGCAGAATGTTTTATAATTTTTATAAATCGAAGATGGAGTAGCGACTTCTAATTCATTGGACTGAACATCAAATAAAGCGGTCTTTGTCTTGTCTATAGCACGTTTCATGGTTTGTGACAATATTTATGAACGCAAACCCCGCCAGTTTGTAACTAGCAAAACATGTTATTCATTTCTAAATATAAATCATTTCTTGTTGAATGAAAATGGTCTCACTTTTTGGGTGGATTAGAACTTCAAGCCATATAGAAATTTATTGTTAATAGTTTTATCCTAAGTGCATATTGGCAGAAACCATGTTTTATTTCGTTGGATTAGTCAGCTGATCTTTCCTTTCTCTGCCATTATAATAATATAGCAGTATTTTCGTTATTTTGGGACAACACCTTCTTAGTTTGAACAGATTTTCTGAACTAGAATCTGTTCAAACTAAGAAAGTGTTATCCCAAAATAACGAAAATACTGTTAAACTTCTATTTCTAAAAGACACAAAAAATATTCATTATAATATAAGATATGCTGTTCTAGTTGATATGATAAAGTAACCGGTGAAGGTACAACAGAACTATTTTATAGCGGCTCCAGGAACATGTTAGAACTGGTACTACCAGGAACATGTTAGAACTGGTACTAAATGATCACAAAACAAGCTCAGAGGTAGGTCGTAGGTGTAAACATTGTACATAGAGAAACAATTAATGGATGAACTGATGACGTTAAAGAAATATACTATTCGGTCAATATTTGTCCAGTCGACCAATCTATATGTAGCATTTTCTGAACGTGCACAGTTGAGCAAACATTAAAACCCATCTGCTATTTGACGGTTCCAGATGACTGCATATAGCACCGTGTATACGAATGTACTATAAATAGTACGCAAACCCATATAAACGAATGTGTGCACTTAATTATGGTACGGTTGACATTTTGTATCCAGTATGAAGCAATTAAGGATAGATTGCCAAATAATCTTCTTCGCTTCTTGTTAACATGGCGGAGGCTGACAGACTCCAACCCGTTCTGAAGACACTGTTGAGGAAACTCCTCGATACCATTGTTAAAGTGCTTGCCAAGTGGTGTAGCAATATCAAAACACAGGCTTAATGAAGTTATCTCGTCACCAGAGATTTTAATTAGTAAATATCTATATACTATGGTGTGTTGTTAACTTGCACTCAAACTTCCTTTGAAATCAGGTTTTATATGTCGGATGATAGATCAAGGGGCGTCATCGAATACCATTAACTCGTTACTTTGGTATTTAACACTTTGCTCCGACGCATGTCCAATCTAAACATGGGGTTAACGTTATGAACTCTTTGATATGTATACTACATATACCCATAAAGATGGCAAAGTAATAGAGCCGAATAAGTTAGCAGTGCAGTTAAAGTGTTTCATGTTTGTAAACTGCTGCCTGTTATAATGCTCATAACACTGTTGTATAGACTAAGAACGTGGTGTAACTGCCGTCTTTGAATGTCACTTGTAGAACTATTCCCAGGTACTATGTAGACACACTTGGGACCTCAAATAGTGGTCGTACTGCCTGTTGTTTATACCACTTATCCGACCACATAGCTCTGACATGCATGCATCTGTATACTTATTGGACATAAAGCAAAGCTTGTACATATGAAAAGAACACGTCTAAATGATTTTCGCTTCAATTGTATTTCCCGGAAAAAACCCATTATAAGTCAGTCGCCAATGGCGATTTTCAAGTGACAGTACAAGTTAGATGTTTGTCACATGATGACAAGACTTTTTGTATAAAATAACTGTTGAAAAAAAGTTCACAGTGCTAATCACTTTAGCCCGCGGTTGTTGAAGCGTGTGCGCTAAATAATCCTGCTTTAACTTACCGTTCACGGGATCGAGCCCGTTTGTCAATCATCACCAGATGTGGCTCCGCCAATCGCAGACGTGGTTTTTGCGAGGTTTCCTTTCGGTTCTCCACCGTAATAATTTCAAGTCGAAATTGAACATTCTCTTACTTATCCAAAATGAAAATTCATAAAAGGACTACTGGAGGCGCTACTGTCGTGCTTCTCTGCGCGGGGTGTTTGGAGAAACGCTCTGCATCAAACTAATAGATTGGGTAATAACGACACGCTGAGAGACATTTCACCTATATGATGGGGATGCACTCCAACAGTAAAAAGCTCTATAACACAACCATCAAATATGATGTGATTGATCTATTGGATAACTAATGTTCCTCCTTAAGCCAGAGGGAAGCATTAAATATCTGTCGATTAGCTCTAGGTAACCATTGCCTATATTCATCTATGTAGCCTGGAACTGTTTGTTACATTAATTACAAATTACATATGGCTTACCTGGAGAAGACTGTCGGTATAATTCCACTTTTATAATCAACAACTTGAAAACAAAGCTTTTATCAAAACTGGTCAAATTAGTTACTTCCCTGATACATGCTTGTGTACCAGTCCTTATTCAGGCCAACTAATTCATGTGTTTCAAATAACATCTTCACAAATACTTGTAATTTTCCTCTTCACGTAAATGGTAGGATCCACGGGAAAACAATTTTGTGTTCGAATTAACTACCCACTTTGTATAATCTTTAGCACAGACTTATCCCAAACTATTTATCTGTATATAGTAGTCGCTTTCGCACACACTGACACGCTAATCCCTCTTCTGTTGACTTCCTGCTAAAAGACTGAATGATCGTAAAGCAATGCTGCGAGTCAGTGTTGATGGTATGAGTGAGTTGCAGAGCGGAACTGGCCGAATCGTGTTGGTGGTCGACTAATCAGCTTCACACGCTGACAGGACTGAGCAGTCGGAATGGATCGACTCCCGCATATAGCAACTTTTACAAATTATCGGCGCCTTTTCCCTCAAACCTTCTCAATAGAACTGATTGTAAAACCGCTGGTAGAGAGAACAGTTCCCCGTGAGTGTTGGTAATATTAATCATGGTATAACCTGAGAGTTTACTGGAAGGTTTACCGTTCTCAGACGGGAGCGTTTCTGTGTGTTTGAGTGCTCACCGAACACGCACAGGGGGAACTTACTGATCTTTATTGGCAGTTCTCTACATTTCCACGCCACATGATTGGCGAACTACATGGTATTTTCCATCGAACTTCATTCTATCCAGACTTTATGGATGGTATTTTCCCTAAGATCGATGGGGTCTTGGAATAACTCACAACCATTGTTTCCAGAGAATACTCATCTTTCAATCAATAGTCACACAGCACATGTCTTGATCTAGACAAATAATACTATATCTCCAACCTTTCAGTGACCTAGAATAGAGACTATCTACGCATGGTCATCGCAAACAAGGGCTCCACGAACATAGCCGACAGAAAATTTAAAAAATCTACAATCCGTTTTGTTTTTTTGTGTGTAACAGGCTGTACCTAGCGTTCCACCAAACAAAATCCGCTCTTAATATTTATTGAAAGTTTCAAAAAGTAGCCGAAAATTAAATCTCCTGAAAAATAAAATCTCAGAGCGCATTTCATTGTTAAAAGTTGACGTTTGGAGAAAATTATATTGCTTACAGTAAATTATGCTCAAGGGGACATAAGTTTTTTTCCTGAAATATCTTGACTTTAGAATTTGCCTGGCACCATGAGCTCTGGAAACACGGTAGAACAAACAAGAGATATGTGAATGGGTTGTAACTGTCTCGAGTTTATCTATTTTAGTTACGCTGCAACATTAAAATACAGCAATTATCTTCCAGACCACACTTCAAAATAATCAAAGACATCGTTGGTTGTTTCAGCTCGTGTCTGTCTAACCATACCTCGTTGCCAATTTATCATAATTTGTCTGGGAGTCAGTCTTAAGTCTGTAGTATACTTCAGTCCAATGGAATTATGAATAAATTTTATATCCGCCAGACATGGAGTATAGCCAAGTTGAGCTAACTCCATGCAATCATAGTTCAGTGGAGATTAAATTGCAATCTAATAAGACAATGAGATATCATTTATATTAAATTACCGTTTTGAAGTTCGTCGTAACTCATCGATCCATTTGACTTAAAAAAAGTTGATTTGAATAATTCTGATGACATAAAGAACGACAAAAACACCAGCTTAAAGGTTCGCTCGACTCCGTAGACTTAACATTGACAATTAAAAATAAAATCATATTTTTTAAAGTTAATCGTTTAAAGCTTTAATTATTAAAATTTGAATTCAAAATCTCAATAACAAATAGTGAAATTTTAGCGCTGAATTAAGTTTGATCAGTGTGTATATTTTCAGTCATTGGCAAGTTGTTCGGATTATCACTGCGGATTAGACCCTTGAATTGGAGCCTTTTGTCTGAAAAAGAACCCGTCTGAAATGTTTTACCACCTGTTTCAGTCGTACCATTTATCACAACAAAGTATCTAACAACTCAATACACATATTAAATTGGCTTAGCCTCTCCCTCTCATATATTTTGATAGTATCTATAAAATATAGACTGAAATATAAGCCAATTTTAGTATGCCTTTTCGAGAGACTTAAATACGATTTTGGCAGATGTTAAGCAGAAACTTGCTTATTCTTAGGTGTATCATTAGTCGAGAGGCTCTTCTATATGTTCTGAAATATTGATGTTTGTTTGTTTGTTTGATTGGTGTTTAACGTCGTGCTCAAGGGTATTTCACTTACATGACGACGGACACAAATACAGAACATCATAAACAAATCTGCTTCCCGTTACCCTTTAGCTCTGGGATCGCCTCTTACGATCGACCGAGGAAGCCGAGGGAGTATTCTGCAGGGCCATGACCCACCCGCTCCCACACGGGGCCTGAAATATTGAAGACGCATCATATTGAAGACGCATCATAAGTTGAAAAGTTCGAAGAGTTCTTCACAAATCATATGGGTATGACTTTGCCGAAAATTGAATATGACTTTAATTCATCTTTAAGTAAGAAGGACTGAATATCCGTGCTCATTGATTACACATTTTCATGACATTCCGATCTATACCAAATCGGTTTAGTCACAACCACCGGCCTAGGATCATCTGAATTGCAATTCACTTTTGATGACCTCTACAAAATTGCGGTGGCCTCAAGAATACCACGGACGCCTCAGTGGTGACTTCAGGTACGTTACCTTGCGGTATGTGGCACACCCTGCGGCCTCGCAAGGCTCCCCGTACACTCGTACAAGGCTCCCCGTACACTCGCCATCCGCTCAGCTCCCGTGGCATTTTCACCCCACAATCGCGATATGATCAAAAGTGGTAAAAAAACCTACGGCCAACGTTAGCCTTTCGGCTATCCTAACATAGTATGTGACTGATACAGTGTGTGACCATGGGAATTGCTGGGGCGGCAATATAATTGCTATTGGCTATAGATATTTTATCCATTAATGCCCACATAAGGCGGTAAATGTGACTTAGGCCTAAATGATACTGTTCATATATTTTTAAATGCAGTAATTCATATTTATTTTGTAGCACAAATGCAACGTGCCTCAATCACCCCGTTCAGTCATCCTGAGTGGCACCTGGGATACAGTATTACTATAATACTTTACTGTTTCCCAAGTAAACATTCAATCGAGCTTTTAAAAAAGATCGTCTCAAACTCCTTATTTCAATCAAAAAGCTACTCCATCAATTACAAAATGTTTATTAATGGAGGCGGATAATTTTTCTCAAGTTCATATACGTCTTTCTCTTTTATACAAATGAAAACTATGTATATACCGAGTGTGTATTGCTTAATTAACCAGTATTATTAAACTCAAGGCTTGAAAGTAAATAATATTATTCATCTCTTCCAAATTGGAAAGATACAATTCCTTGTGGAAATGACATTCTATTATTATTTATTTGTTAAATTGTATTTACATACTACGATAAATAAAAAAAGATACATGTTTTTAACGAAACCCATATAATAATTTGGGCTTTTGGACCAATAATTCTGTGAGCTATAAACCACTGAATTGACTCTCGACAGATCACCTATTTGTATAATCTCATAATAAATGGTTTTTAGTTTCTTCGTGGGTTACCGATTCCTTACGATCATGGTCTCCTTGGTCATACAATAGTCTCCTTGCGGTACATATAAACACAAAAATCATTCAGATAAATCCCAGCTATCATACAGGTCATCCTCGATCATAGGAAATTCAATAACCGATAAACGAAAACCTTCCTTGGTAAATTTACCTAGAGAAATGCAGGACCGATTTACTGCTCTACAATTGTATTTGACGATTTGCATTGAAGCTCCCGTTTTCTTGCACTGCATGTCACTAGAGACATCAGGATGTTCCTGATTTCATGTTATCTAGTGATAATGTTGTTCATGTCAGCATTAAAGCAATGTTGTTATTCATTATTTCGAAATAAAACATTTTATTTCGATGCCTAACTCTGAGGGTGGTGGGTTCGATTCCCGGACGGGTTTCAACCTACAAAATTTTCTGAACAGGTATATGTTCTAACTAAGAAAGTGTTATTCCAAAATAAAAAAAATGACGAAAATGCTAACAATGAAATTAATCAATGTACCGCCTTTACACTGGAAGTATAAAAGGAATGTTCTTTATTATCTGTGTAGATGATAATGTTTAATAATCCAGTGTTTTACACTAGGTTGTTTCTTGAGAATATCCACCTTTTGCCAAATCAAAATACAAACGAAATACCAAAGAGTGAGGGACAATCCATCCTCATAAGTGCAATACCCTTGAGTACGACATTAAACCTTGATCAAACAAACAAGAAAAAGATAGTTCCAAATTTTATCTTACAGCAGAATGCAGTGCCCTTGCTTGTCATAAACCTTTCCTTTTTTGTGTGTAACCAACTGGACCCTGTTGCTGTACAACCTTTTTTTTTTTTAACTTAAAAAAAAACAGGTTTGAAATGTTCACACCACAGGGTACAATCTACCTGAAGTATTGCTGAATGTGGCCTAAAACACTAATCAATAAAACTTAGATGGAATAATTATTTATAAAAACTGAGGCTGGAGTAAGTACCACACTAAGTGTTACTTGAATAAGATATACAAGTACTGGATGTTAACTTACCTCCATGTACATAATGCGGCTGGTAGGAAGGAGCTTCATGTTGCCCTGGTGCTCCCAGCTAAACGGAAACTTGAAGCCGATCTGTATGTGGTGTCTGTATTGCATCCTGTTATTGTGTAACATTTGTCCCATCTTGTCTTTGTTTGTTGCTAGTGGGGTTAAGGGTGGTTTCCTTCGCCCATTGGGCTGGCACGTTCTCATATAAGTGAAATACCCTTGAGTACAACGTTAAACCCTAAAAAAACAAACCATGTACATTAGAAGCCAGTTTTACATTAGTCTTTATGCTTTAAACATACCATTTACCAGAGAACTCTTTTCTGAAAGAAGAAGCTGCCAAAATTCAGAACTTGTGAATTGTAAAATCTGTAGCCAGTCAGTACGCTGTTAAACAAGCTCTATCTATCTTAATCCCCTTACTATAATTCAACAGTCACCTTAACTTTGTAGCAGGATGCAACTGAAATGTTATATATAGTTCACAGTGAAAAATTAGAAGCCATCAGGTGACAAAAGAAAAGAAGCTACCAGCCTAACAAAATCCAAAAATGATGTAATTCCATGTCAATACAACAACTTTGAATTATATTGTTTTTATAGGTACTCTTTTTTTTTTTAGCACTTATCTAAAGCATTTGTAGTTCACAACAAGTACTTCAGTGCTAGTACAAATACCTGTCTTTCATGTAAAGTAATGAGTAACAGATAACCAACCTGAAAATCTGTACCATGTACAATCGGGGTGGAAATCCTGATCAATACCTACATATTTCAGTATCATAATTTTCCCAACTTGAAATGGCCTGTTGAGCTGAAAATATACAAGTTTTTAGCTGCGACTGAGCAGCTCTATAACTCACTCTGTCGTCCGTCCAACTTTCCCGTAGCTTCAGTTTTATCAGATAATAAGGAAAGTAACTAGAATTCAAGTTCACTTATGGTAAGAGTTACTTCCCATTTTTAACTGACAAGCCCCAATATCTGTGTTCTTTTATTGATTCTTACAGAGTACATGTTCATAAGTTTTGTTAGAAATTCTTTTATGCTTTTTTTAGGCACAAAGTTGTTTTACATCATGGAATCAATTTTTTGGCAAGAAATCACATTTCTGCCTTTAGCCAGGTGGCTGGGATTTGAATTGACTGTTAATATGTATGTGGCTCTACTTTTTAATTATTAAATACCATGACTTTTAATATTCATTATGTAACCCAAAACATAATTTTACACAATGTATTTGTCCCGTCTTGTCTTTGGTGTCGCAAGTCGTTTCCTTCACCCATTGGGCTTGCACGTCTTCATATAAGTGAAATACCCTTGAGTACAATGTTAAACCATAAAAAATCAAACAAACATAAAAAGAAATTCACTGATACACTCCATTTCACGAAACACAGACATGTATGATGTAGCTTGCTTTATCTAAAAACCAGATTACAAGAGGATATCACCCCCATTGCATAATTTGACAATTATCACATCAGGGTATCAATAGAATGAGATCACTGGGTATTGCAAATGTGCGACTGAAAGTGGATTTTATTAGTCTTTGAAGCATCATTGAATGGACGGATCAAATTATAATCATGTTCAGGAAATAGCTTTAAATGTCTACAATTATTAATAAAATATTATTTTCATCTGACAAACGTCTTTTCAACAGTTTAAATTTCATTAGTCAGAAATTTGATGACATATGCCTTAGCAGAAAAAGTGTTTGTGCAATCACCATACTACGACTGCATCATAACCTGGAAGTTTAGACACTTGTCGCCCCTAGCGCGAAGATCGTTATTAGCATAATATCTATTGATTGAAACATAATTGTTTATTATAATTTAACACAATTAGGTTTTTTAATACCACAACAGAACAACAACTAAACAGGTGTGTTCCCTCTTAAGCTTATTTTTTTTAAACTATCAAAATAACGTGCACTATTTGTGAACTAGAATTTTGCAATGAGCTAAAATAATATTTAGAACAATTCTTCCTTTATTTCCTTTCCAACTTTAATATTCAAAATCAAAGCTCACTGAAAGTATATACAAATGAAGAAAAACATGTTATGGGTGTTACTTTCAGTTTCAACACTGTGCTGCCTATTGTAAATTGCATTGGAAGACCTAAATACAATATTTCTAGGTCACAGCTTTAAGCTTATTCATTTTAAACCATCAAAAAAGTGCCCTATTTGTGAACTAAAGTTTTTGAGATAGCCAAAACATTTTTAACCCTACAATTAATCCTAATATTTCCATTCCCACTTTCATATTAAAAGATCAAGCTAAAGTACTGAACAGCAACATGTTTTGGGTGTGTTACTTTCAGTTTCAACACTCTTGCCTGCAGTAAATTGCTATGGTAATTGCTATGGTAATTTTTCTGGGCCACTGAGGGCGGAGTCTTAAGTATACAATTTCAAAAACTGTTGACATGATATATTGTTATTATTTTTAACTGCCACTGAACAGCTCCAGACTATAACTCACTGTCTGTCGGTCTGTCCAACTTTCCCTCATGACAACCTGAACAGAATAGAAGTCAAAGAACCAGATTTTAAATTTAATGGAATGCAGCTTAATATGATGCTAAACTAAACTCCCATTGAAAATGTGATCTTTTCAGACAAATTTCAGGTTTCCATGGTAACAAATCTGTCGGAATCTGGCACTTTTTTTTTACATGACCATGTGAACAGGATAGAAGCAAAACTGCTTAAGATAGAAAGGTTAAATTTGGAATGCAGCTTAATATGATGCTAAACTAAACTCCTATTGAAAATAAGATCATTCTGGACACATTTCAAGTTGCTATGGCAACAAATATGTCAGGATCTGTCCTTTTTTTTACGCCCGCTTTCGAAGAAAGTGGACGTATTATGTTATCCTGCTGTCTGTCCGTCCGTCTGTCCACACTACCTTGTCCGGGCCATAACTTTTAAACAAAAACTTTGAAGAAGCTTATACTTTGCACAAATGTTCCTCATAGCTAGG
>JARFOD010071098.1:0-22294 GCA_031763545.1 Mopalia muscosa
GGGGGGGTATTGAATCTTACACAATACTGCCTGTAACCTGATAATTGATATTTCAAAGCTTACAAATACAGTTTGTTTCCTTCATTATTACAAAATCTTACATAATTGCGTCCTAATCATTGCAATAGTATCTTAATATTGTTGTGGACCAAACACAATAGTCAAACAAAGAGCAATAGTCACTCTGTTGAAGGATTGATTTTGTCCTCTTACATCACTTAAAGTATTACATGATATTAAAAGAAATTTTTTTGAAATGTATTGTAATTTTATGTCCTATCACCATTGTGGTTTTGATCCATGCATTGTAAAAATGTTGTGTTCTACATGTATAGTCTATTGCATATAGCAATTTTTTAAAAATATTACTAATCTCATTACGTTACAGCAATATGTAGAAAAACTTCCTGGTATTGTATTTTCATTTCGTTCATCTGAGTAAACAAGTTCAATGATGTCAAGCATTACAGGGGTTCAGGAAGGGTCAATGGCTCCATTACCCAATGAAAAGGCAGGTAACAGTACACAGCAGTAAAGATAGGTACTTGTCGTGGCTTGCTGGCCAGGGCAGGTCTAGGGGCATTCCCAGTAAAGCACTTTACAAAGTGTTCTGATGTGATTCTGAGTGATCAACCAATCAAAATAGTTTGATGTATGATTTTGTCAAATTTGCATCTATGACAGTAAAATATCTTACATGTTTCAAGTTTTGAGTCAGTTTTGACAGATAGTCATGACTGTGTTCTCAGGCTTTTGCCAGACCCAAATGTTCTTTCACAATATGTAGAACAGAGATCAGTGGAGTAAAGAGAATATGACTAAATAAGTAAATATCATTATGTGTGCCCTAAAAATGACAATGTAAACATGATATATATAATATACTGTGACTTTGACAAATCAAACACATGAGGATGATAATAGAGAGACCTGCTTGAGTGTGGTCTTTCTAATATGTCCGTGCATTTAACAATGAAGTTAAAGGCTAGGGTGAGGCCCAGCAAAGGAGTAAAGAACGAAGTTTCAATTTACACTCCCACACCTGGAAAAGGATCCCAAATATGGTGTCTGTGTTAATGTTCCAACAATTTCTATGATAGAATCGAAATAATGTGTCAGAGAAATAAATGTGAAAATTGCCTGAAAAAAAATTTAAAAAATATTTAAAATATTACTATTAAAAAACATTTTTTTTTACGCATGAATCGCATGAATCGCATGAATTTCTTTTCAATTAGTATGATCAGATACATGAATGTGGTAATAAAGTATACACAATCTATAAAATTGAATTTCCACTCAACGTACATTCTTTTCACTTATACAAAAAAAGGTTTATATTTTCATTTACCGAGTGATCTTTTTACCATTCATTGTCACCAATGCCCCCACATCAGTCTAAAAACCGCTACATGAATGAGTATGCTTAAATGACGGAGAGATTTTGAGAACGTCAAATGGAAAACCAGACCTTCCACATGTTAGGAAACGATAGAGAATTCAGGAATGTCGCTGCATTTAAATGTACTTAACATGTTTTTTGCCTAAATTCCATAATTTTCTTTTTCTCATAATTGAATATTTTCATCAATTATATATATATATGGCTTTACTGAATTTGTAAAGTTGTAAAAGCAGTGTTTCAAACATCCTTTTCAGGGGTGGAAATGTTTAAAATATGTTGTCAGACATTTTTCCAATTTTGACCTGCAGGCCAATTAACATAATGTTAAATCTGGGAATCTATACAGGACAATCTTAATTTTTACCCCTGCTTTTGAAATCTTGAACCTCCTCATGGATTCCTATTGTCCTCTGATAAAAGCATCAGTTGCTATATCTTAATGTAAATACCATGTAGATTTTGTTAGCCATGCTTTTAACATTCTCCCTGTGTCTGGTATAAACAGGTGCTTGTCGTTAATATCAACAGTTTTCTTCCTGGAAACCCAGACCTTCCACATGTTAGGAAACGGTAGAGAATTCAGGGATGTCGCTGCATTAAGAACTTTCATTGTCAAGGGAATATTTAGCAAGAGTTCTGAATATTTAATATTGAAATTAAACGGTTTAAATGAATAGTTGTCATATTATCTCTAAGCAATTCTTTTAATACCCTTCTGCGGCTAGATCTTTCTGGATATTTTTTTATTACAAGAAACTTAATATCTAAAGAGTGTCATGGCAGTTTGAATATGCATGAATACATGCAAATCTCTCACATGACACAAACAGTATTTTCTGAAATATTTCCCCAAAACATGAGAGTTTCCTCAAACACAAACATTATTTTCCCGAATATTTCCACACAACATGATAGTTTCCCTCGAACTATAGTTACATGGTTTCTGGAGATCCTATAACAAAAATGATTACTAGTGTCTGGCACCTGTCATTTGGAGCCCTTATCAATGTTACCCAAGATATTCAAGCAATTAGGTGATACGAACACCATCTTGTTGACCTTTATTGTGTAATGTTACAGAATAGGTAATCCTAGCTGATGACGCAGGTATAGAGTTTATAAAATCCACCTGTAAAACCCCCATCAAATGAATAAATCAACAATACATACGCTTGTACATCTTGTTGAGTGCATTTTATTACCTTTTAGGCCTGTTTTGTTCATCTAAAGCTGATACACTGGAGATATTCTCTTACAGAAAACCACAGGCATTTCTTACCATTTTGTTGTCTTTGTCTTCTTGTTGCTATGGAAATACCCATGGTTGGGTTGATTTTGATCATTAAATCAGTTTACTGTATTTCTTAATGTCACTCTCTCTACTTTGGTACCTGTTTGTCAGCTCCACTTAACAGTATCAGTAAAAACTAAAACTCTAATCCATTATCTTAAAGTAAAATTTTGATTTTAGTCTGCTGTTTTATTTTTGATCAAGAGATACATATAGCTTTAATACATGGTGCCGTGAGCTATAAAAGATTAACATGAAACCAATCTTTTTGTGATGTTTTTGTTGAAAGCCTGTAATTGTTCTGTGTTTTTTCTTGTTTATTGTCAGTGGCACCAATCAGCTAATAGAGAATCCTAATTAGAATTATGTAAAATTATGTTCGTAAACTCACAGAGAAAGACAAATCAAAGGAGAGTTATCATTCTTTGTTTGATTATTGTGTAGTTTGTGTTCAAGGTATGTAGCTTTGTTAATGGCTGACATGTATAATGAGATTACCACCACCAGGGATTTTGTTGGAGCTGGGGCTTGAAGAAAATTCTTAAACAAAGTGCCAATTTTAGGTTCTTTTGTACTATCTGTTAATAGACTGTTATTTTAAGCCACCATGTGCAAACTTCAGGTGTATATATGTCATGCCACTACAAAAGTCGTGAAGATATAAAGCTGTGTATCTTATTTGTGTGTTTTGTGATGTGTAATTCTTTTAGCTTTTATTAAAAAGGAGCTATTGACATTCTACTATAAATATCGTGAAAATAAGCTGTTTATAATATTTATATTTGTATGTGTGTTTTGTGGTGTGTAATTCATGATTTAAAATGTGAATTTTGACTACTACACCAACTACAAATAAGAGAAATCTGTCGACCATTGGACAGCCATTACGTTAAAGAAAAATCAATCTAAAAGTTTCTCTTGATAGTGGTTGTGATTTTGTGAAATACTAAATATTATTAAATAAAGATATAAATGTAACATAAATAAATAAATAAATTGAATAAATAAAGAAAGAAATAAATCAAATCAAATATTATTTAAGTCTGTATTTTGTGACTGCAGTGTTATAAAACAACACAAAGTTGTTGCCAACTCATTGGCTTGGCACCAGTTATCTCTATGATGCAATTTTTGTTTTGTCCTAATAAAGGAAAACCCTTAAATTGGCGGGTATTACTCATAAAGTAAAGATAAACAGTGGTGTTGCCAGAGCTACTTGTAACTGATAATGATAACATGTGAGGAATCTTCTAATGCAAACACTGTCTAGTCAGCAGACTTCAATGCTGTGCTGTTCCACCACCAATCTTCTCTGACATTTTACTCTGAACAGGTGTTTGACTTTACGCTTCCCACTTTACTCGTATGCCGTAAATCCACACAAAAAAATGAGATAAAATGGAATTTAAAGTGTCTCCAGACAATTGAACTTGAGCATGGCTTACTTACTGACAGGTAAATTGATTCGTTGAATATGATCTTAGATTTTAACCCTTTTAAAATGATGGTATCATTGAGTATGTCTGAGTTCAGAGTAGAGAATGAATTTTTGGGGTACATGTAATATAGCTTCAGTTGTAAAATAGAATAGTTTAGGGCCGGGAGATAAGTACATATACACTTTTAAGACATTCCCCGACTCTCTACATATTTAATACCTGTTGAAAGGGCACCTGTCTACATGCCTATCTATCAATGTATTATTAACTACTTCAGAATTAATGTCCTCATGAATTTCAGATATATCAAGCAACTGTCACATCTGTTCCGAAATTCTTTGTGACAGTGTCGTGTATGTAGACAAGCCTTACTTTTGTCTTTTACATTTAGTCTTTCTAAGAATTTGTGTTCTGATGTTTTCATTTCTTATGTATGACAGTATGACATTTATATACACCAAAATTTAAAACAAATTTTATAAAGATATTATATTCAATGGCATTAATTTGGAAATTGTAGCATGAGGTTTGTCTTTCGGAAAGCTAGAAAAATTGTTTGGGCAAAAATTTGGCTACTTTTAATAGCCATAATAATTATATGAGTGTTTAAGAACTTCAGGCTAGCTTTTTGCCAATTATTAGAGGCCTGCAGCCGTGGCTTAGTGGTAGCATGTGCGCTTAATAATCCTCCTTTGATTTACCATTCACCAAATCAAGTCTGTTTGTCTACCATCTGGTAAATGAGTAAGTCAAATGATGTGATTCTGGCAATCAGTGGGGTGTTTTTATGAGGTTTCTTACTGGTTTTCCATCGTAATATTAAAGGCAAAGAGCATTGTGAAGTGGGTAATCTTTTGGCATATTTATAAGTGAAATACCCTTGAATTACGTGTTATACCCTAATCTAACAAAACAAACAAACCAATTATAATAACTGAATAGTTTACATAATGTGACTGTATGAAGTAGAAAGGAGGATAATGTATGAGATGTAGAATAAGGTATACAATTATATATCGCAATACCAAAATTGTATTGTCTTGTTACATGTATTAATGCAATATTGTCTAAAACAAATCTGAAAAATGTTTCATTCTACTGCCACATAATGTCTGATGAAATGACACATTCTGTGGATATATTTAGCAGCAATATTAAAATTGAATTCAGTTTTTCACACAATCTTGGGCTTTGAAAGGTTTGAGGAGATTTAAAATGGTCACACAGGGTACTTGAACCTTCAAACAAAAGGTGAACACTAAAAAAACTTCTGTATTTTTTTTACTCCTGGTGCTTTAAGAGTACAGCAGTGAGCTTAGTCTTTATG
This sequence comes from Mopalia muscosa, assembly GCA_031763545.1. NCBI lineage: Eukaryota > Metazoa > Mollusca > Polyplacophora > Chitonida > Mopaliidae > Mopalia > Mopalia muscosa. The sequence goes on from JARFOD010071098.1 coordinate 5,463, forward strand.
TGTGAGTGGACCTGGTCTGGGGGCTTAGGTAATCAACCTAATGCCCTGGTGCTCTCCGTATTAAAGGGCAACGTAAAGTACAATTGTACTGTTACAGAATGTTCCAGAATGCATACTGGGAGAAACTGTCTTCATTATCGCTGTCAATAAAGTGAAATCTTGCTATTCATTATCATGTACAGGTTGACAATGCCAGAATACCACGATTCAGGATTTTCCCTCCTTTTCACCCCAGCAATTATTTCTTTTTTCCTCTTTCACCAAATGATGCTACTTAAAGTGCCACAGCTGATAACAAAATCAATATGGATGTATCAAGTTTGGGGAATGTGCTCAGTGGTTGAGGAACGAAGAGATTCACCTAAATGTACATGTATCAATTTGGTTTTGGAGTTTATCTACGCTTTTTGGACAATAGCCAAATTTCCTACTGAAGAAAATATCACATATTAAACTTGCTGACTTAACATCAGCAAATGGAGTTTGCACTTTCTAGGCAAAGCCGTAAGGTGTCATTTGTGCTAGACGTGTATATTTGCACAATACTGTTTGATAGCACCATGGGATTGAGTTCTGTGAAGCCTGTGACTGTCTTGCCATTGCTTTTAATTGATTTTACGCCAGTCACTCAACTGAAAGCCAATCTTAAGGACAGTTTTAAGTCCCAAAATTATATATATAGCCAACCTTAATCATATTGTAACTCAAGGCTGGTTGATAAAACATACAAAAATCTGTAAATGATAGCATTAACAGATGAAACAATTAAACTTTCCATTTCTCACAATGTCTGTAGGTTACCCATAAAAACTTGAGATTCAGATTGATTTAAAAACTTGTCTCTGGGAAATTACCTAGAACATGAGATGATTGATCAGTTTTAATTATTACATATCACGGTGCAAGTGTGATTAGCTTTTAGAAATATAATATGTATTTATAAGAAATTTCAAGCCAACTAATAGTCCATAGTCTATTCCTTATCTTTATAAATCCAACTGAGATTTCACTCAAACTAATCAGACTGAGAAAAAAAGAATGAGTAATTTGCTCAGCAGTGAACACCCAGCATGATATAATTAGACAGATGCTGTTAAATGTTGATATTTATTATCTTTTGAGACCACACCAATATTATTAAATGTTGCAAAGGCAGAATTTTTTTTTCTTCTGTCAACATTGGTTAAAGTATAAACATTAAAAATAAAACTGGTGGGGTCGTTTGTATTAGTTTGTTTTTAAATCCATCGCTGACTTTGTCATGGATTCATTTATGTAATAAATATTATTCATTGGAATAGAAGGCGTCAACTTTTAGATTATTTATGGAAGAGATTGATCATGGCCATATTAGTTTGAAAGACGTTATTGTTAAAGAACACATATATACAGCTGTATATCAAAGTTTTGAACAGGCGAAAGTTTTAGAGGGAAAAAATACAGCAATAGATGTCAGAATACCACATAAAATGCGAGTGCACTGTGCACAATTCAATATTTTCAATTGTTTATTTTTTTCTTTGGCCTGTGGCTTAGAGTGCGCTTCCTAAACTGAATCTACTTTGATTTACCGTTCACCAGATCCAGTCCGCCTGTCAACCATCAGGTATATGATCGAGTCATATGTTGTGGCTACGGCAATCATGTGGGTGGTTTTTACGAGGTTTCTTCTCGGTTTTCCACCGTAATAAGGCTGTGAAGTGGACAATCTGTCATCATATAAGGGAAATACCCTTGAGAACGACATTAAACACCAATCAAACAAACAATCTAATCTTTTTTCTTTGAAATCCAAGGTCCGCTGAAATAACAAATAAACATTACAACGGCTTATGATTAAATTACATTGGTTCAAAAGTGGCATATTATTTATGAACATAGTTCGGCATACTGTAAGCTTCTGATACAAACAGGCAGTTTGTTGATGGATAATTGCCAAATTTCTCTCAATGTAATTTTCTCCTCAAAGCCATAAACACAGATAAGTTTGTATGAAAGCATTTAGTCATATTCCTACCAACCAAGTGAATCGTTTTTCTCAGGGATTGTGCAGATTTGGATTGATATTAAAGTAGACGTCTAGTATTTTTCATTAGGCAAATGTACAATGCCATCTTTCTGACCCAATCATTGGGAATCCATATTATTAATTGTCTTTATTTATCTCTTGACGGATCATTGTTTTGCAACCTTAACAGCCCTGTGGCTCAGGACATTTCATTTCCAGTGACGTCTTTACTCAGCCTTGTAAAAATGTTAAGTTTACAACTTCATCAAAACACTTGCGTTAGTGTGATAATTTTAGTGAGAAAATGCTGCCACACATGAGTGAAATACAGGGGTAAAACACCACGAGTCAATGAAAAGCACAAAAATCTCACATTTCATATTACATACAATGATTTGGTGTGACGATTTACTATTGGAGTTCATGTACATCATTGTAGAAGTAAAATCCCCTTTCTCATAGCGGGAAATATCAATCAATCTAATGTTATTACATATATGATATAGAGGTCTGTGTTGTCTTTGACAACAAATGTTTTACGCCATAATAACTGTAGCCAAGTGTTTGAGTGCAACAAAATAAGTTTGGTAAGATACACAATGGAATAATAATTGAATACCATTAAGGCCTAAAATAAAAATGTAAGAGGAAGCAAAACATTTTTTTTTAGGCCTAACTGATATGGTAGCTAAGCTAGATGCAACATATGAAGCAAATAATTGTTTGCAAACAGCGATATATTATTTTCACTGACCATGATTAAAAATAATGGTAAATAATGTTATTGAGCTTGTCTTCAGAAGTGTACCAATCCCTCAGTCCCCACTGATTATGACTTTGCTCTTTTACACAAATGCGTCTTTCATTTGGATCCAATATTGGTTTTCCCCAATCTCGTATGGTACTCAAACAAACCCAATGTGGTATACTTTACCCGTGAACTCTTGTGGCATTTGAAATCTTCCGGGGTGTACAGGCTTTTTACCACCCTGCAAATTGACCAATCAGAACATAACAAATTTGGTTAACAGATAATAATCTTTTATATCATATGTCATAAAAACAGAGTGTTTTTATTGGATAAAACATCCAAATGTGTTAAAAATGTTTTTTTTTATTGTTTTGACAGAATTTAACTAATGTAACAAGATGGGTGCTGAAGAAAGCAAGCCAGGAGGGTATAGTTTGATGGGAACCAGCTCTATCGTAGCCAACGTGAACAGGAGAGCTCTGTTGGCCAGACCTTGGTCTCTGTTACACCAATGCTCACTGGACCAGTGGCGACTGGGACACTCAGGTAATTCAAGTGTGGATCTTATAGGATTCAAAAGCTACTTCACTCTTTTTCATTGTGTAGTAGTTTCAGAAGATATATTAGCTCTGCTCTGACCGTATACAAATGTCACTTCATGTTGTTTTTAACCAGTATGTCCATTCTTTATGTTGTAGGATGACAAACTATTTATGCTCTCTGACGTGAGAGGTGGGCTATGATGTCACAATGTACATGTACTGTGATACCATAAATCACCTTATATGTTCATAAACTTACTATTTTGGAAGCTAGTTAAAGACTTAGAAATTGTACCGGAGATACAGAAGATGAATTTTTAAGTTAGAAAGCATCGATATTTGTCAGATAACATAACTTTCTTTGATTGCATGCTGTAATATTGTCACAACAAGCAAAAAAGTTAGGATTTGTCAGGGACAAAATTTGAGGCCATTTAGGGTATCACAAAATGCTGGATCTTTCTGATTTCACAAAGTACTTGTGCTCTGTGATGTTGAAAGTGCTTGTGCTGTGATGTCACAAATCAACGGAGCTATGTGGTATCACAATGTACTGATACTCTGTGACGTTACAATGAACAGGTGCTTTGTGATGATACAAAGTGGCTGAGCTGTGTGATATAACAATGAATTGGTGCTCTGTGATGTTTTAGTGAGCTGGTGCTCTGTGATGTTTTAGTGAGCAGGTGCTCTGTGATGACACAAAGTGGCTGAGCAGTGTGATATCACAAAGTGCCCACACATTGGCTGAGCTCTAGCCCGAATGCATGTGCTCTGTGCTGTCATGTTACATCTCACTCATTTTCATGCTTGATTTTTTGTTTATTATTTTATATAATAATTTTTATTTCGTAGATGCTGCTGGGTTTTCTGAGAATTTTTCTGTGTGCAATGGGATCATATTTAAGGATTGCAGCCCTGCATTCTGTACCAGCACACAGGGCATCATCAACATCAATAAGTCCAGTTCTGTCTTCAGCTTTAGGAGGAAGAGTAAGTTTACTAAAATGGCGGAACATTTTGAATACAATCATATCCCAGCTCAACTCTCTTCAATTCAAAACTTTCATGTGAAGAGTGTATTATGTTACAACAATAACATAGTTGTACTTCATCTGGTCAGAAACCTCATGACTCAGTTCGGAATGATTAACTTGGAAAGTAACAAGTTTTTAGGCATATTTGGGAAACAGTCTGCAGAATTTGTTAATGAGGCTTTGTTGGGTAAACTGAGCCCAGATGAATCAGTTTGCTTAATAAAACTCCCTCAGTTGAAAGCCCGCGGAAACCCCTTTGTCTTCCAACTATATGACCTTAAGTCAAAGGCGCTTCTCCGAGAAATCGATCTAGCTTACCAGGACACACATTTTGCGTTTGATCCACGATTCAGTTCGAAGCGTCTGGCCGTGACAAGTTTTAAAGCGGGAGAGCAGCATAGCCTAAGCCTGGTGAGGACAGACACATGGGATGCCATTGCCACCACACCTGGTGTCGCAGAGTCCAATTTTGCCACATTACAGATGTCTGTCAGAGATTTGTTCTACTCTAAGGATGGTTACATTATTTTTGCAATCCTGGTTGCTCAATCAAGTACCTGCCAGTGTCGCGAAAAGAAATCCCGTCGCCAGCAGCCACTGGATTGTAGTATATACGTATTTGGAGCAGATACAGGAGATACTTTGCACTGCATACAGTACCGTCGGTACATATGTGGCCAGCACTCGTGTCTGCGTAACTATATGCCTGCCTTCTCTTCTTGTGGCAGTCGCATGGCTCTGGTTTTAAACGACCAAGATTCCCCTCAGTTGGATCATGTACAGGTTTATAAGTTACCCGTAGAGAACACATTACAGAACCTATGTCGAATGACAATTATTCAACAGTTTGGGTTGGATCATCTAGCTAAACTTCCATTGCCACATAGAATGATTCACTACCTGTATTTCAAACCAGAATTTGCTTAGAACTGGATTTGTGTTCATGACAAGGGCAACATTATGAAACTATTTTTGAAACCTGAGCAACCTACATGTACATGTAAGCAAAAGACTTGCCAAAAGAAATTTTTGAAACTGGCCATTTTTATGAGTGAAGATTTGAACTAATATTTATAAGAATACTTCTTACAGCCAAAGTTGTGGTTAAGTTTATGTCCATATTTGTTTCACATGCTAAGATTTGATTCTGTTGTGGTGAAGTTAGTGTTTATTATTTATTACACAATGGAATTTGTTGGAATATTTTTTCCCCAGTCAATATGGGGAAAGTGCTGAAGATCTGACTACACCTTGGTGTTTGGAGTGCTACATGTATGAGAGAGTTTTATGTTCTATCGTAATTTCAAGTCTAGTGATGTTTATGATCATATGTTGATCCATGCAATTCCCAGCCTGTGTTCTGTTTTTATCTTCTTTTTTTTCTGGCAGTGGTGTTGTGTAAATATATCTCCATGGCAACAAGGTTTGTTTGTCCACATGGGAAAATACATCATTGCCTAGTGACAATTATTGAGAATTTGTCAACAAACATATTAAATCAAAGGCACTTATCGGGATCTACTGTGATCTTCTTGGATCAAGTCTGTCTTGATAAACTCATATATAATTGTCTCAAATTAATACAAATTAAATGTCTCTGTATATTTTCATGACAAACTTTTATGTACCATGGTATTTGCTCACTTTTTTCTTGGTGAACTTCTAATCAGCTGTTATGACCAACCTACATGTATATGTTTACATGTATTCTCTATGTACACTGTATTATGATGTGGCCTAATGTGGCAATGGAGAATGATTTTGTTCCACAATTTGGAATGACATAGTGCTATTAACTTATCAATATTTCAAACCTAGTCACTCATTTATCTACAAAATCTTTCTAAGTTTACAAATCAATGTTTATATTGTATCCGTATTTATTATATATCTTTTTACTATGTCTATGACTACTTGTTCATTATCATTATTCAGAAGGACCTTTTTTACTGTTTGGTACACTACTAGCGTTGTGTAAATGACATTTATATTGTTTAATTTGATCCATACTGGACAGGTAGGTTGGTGAAAACTTCCCATGCACCATGCCCAGTGTCTATCATGTATTTCGTCATTATTTCTTGACCTGCAGTGACCTGAAGCTTTTGTCAACTATTGGGCTGGCTAGTTCTCACATGAATTACATACAGCATAAAAGCCAAATTAATCAAACAATTTTGTCGAGGAACCTTTAGGAATGTTGAAATTATCACAAATAATTTTCATTTTTATCTAGATGATACAGATTAGTGCACATGTATCTGTAACTCCATCTTCAAGTGATATTAAAAATGTTTTCAGAATAAAGTACACCTTTTTATTGTCAACTTTTGTTTTTAAATTAAAATTCAGAACTTATATCATTTAAACATTTGTATAATTTGTATTTATTGATACATGTTAAGTATTTCTAAATACATAATAGTCTGTGCAATCAAAATACAACTTACATTAGTCAACTTTATCACAGTGCAATATTGTTTAAAGCCATATGCATTATCACTTTAAACACATGTGATATTAATTGGTAATTAACAGCCTCCATCATTTATTCCAACCTACTCTCTGCATCAAACCGTGCTGGACCTTTTTCGCACCAACCAGAGTATTCAATATGTCTTTACAAATTTACTCATGTACTATTTAAAAGTTTTCAGTTCTGCTACAATTATATAAGCTTATATTTATATGTAGATTTCAACCAATAGACCATTTTGTCCACTTTTGCATCTACTAACAAGTAATCCTGTTGATCAGATTTTCTTAATAACAGGAAAATCATGAGAAATTTTAAAAAAATAAAGTGTTCTTTTAACAATATCGATGTCAAACCAAAAAAAAAAAGTGGAATTCATCACATACAAGTTGATTCTATAGTACATGATGTTCAAGGTTTTTAGTGGTCATGAGTAATTTTCCAGGGGTATCCTGGCATGACATAATTGTACATTCTTGCAAGGTGTACCTGTTATTGACAGCATGGCATACCTGTTATATATTCTGGTTTGGCTTACATGTATATTCTGGCATGGTTTACCTAAGTTATCTGTATATTCAGGCATGACGTACCTATATATTCTGGCATGACATACCTGTGTATTCCGGTATGACATATGGTCACATACCTGTATATTCTGGTATCTGACATACCTGCATATTCTGACAAGTAACATAGGCCTACATTTCTGTGACTAAAACTAAAAGTAAGTCCTAGAAAAATGGGATATCATACTACATGAACATGTTTAATATACACCATTAATGAAAGATAAAAATGATGCTAATCAGTACTTTATGTAGAGAAAAAATTGCCCTGTTACTGGGTGAGAATTTGGCACGGATAGACTTCTGGTTACATGTAATGTGTGTAGACCTCAACAACTACACACCCAGCAAATAAATTACTCAGTTATTCAATCTTTTTAAAGAAAACAATGAAAACCATGGTTGTGTTCTGAGCATCTACACTAATTGTCCAGGTTGAATAACTTGTTTGAATTATTTTTAATAATATAGGTTGAGATTTTTTATTTTTATTTTTTTGCTTTCTTGTGTCACTTCATTTGATACAATTGCCATTCTCCATATCAAGATTCCAAACATGTTTTTGTTTTTGTGGGTGTGTTAAAATGTTGACATCTTTTACTTAGCGCACAATCTTTATTACACATGTAACACATTGAAAGACATTTAAGATTTAGGTGCACAACAACCAAAGATAATTAACTTGGATTGAAGAACCATTGTGCTGTGAACAACTTGGTTTTTACTTGTAAAAGTTGTTTGGGAGGTGCTATGTGATGAAGTGCTTGAAGTATATTTATTGTGAATTTGTTTGTAGTATTGATCGCAAAATCAAAGTAGAATCTTGTTGAAATTGCTTCTGTAAATTTGAAATGTGCACTTAGTATACTATAGTATAAAGCTCACTTTCTTTGTTTGTAAATAGGCAGTACTAAAGGTAGGATATCCTATGATATTTGTATGTCTTGTAGTTGGATGATTATGTGTGACCTATTATGCCAGGATCAAAATGTAGGTACATGTAACAGACCTGCACATCTGGTGTATTCTGGAGTATTTTGTACACATAATTAAATTTACGTTAAATACACTATACGGCAATCAAAATATGCATAAAAATTGATATTCTGTCTTTTCTGTAATAACAAATTACACAAAATTGTAAGAAAATACTTGTAAAAATATAATTTTTTACACATACATTTCTTCTAGGGAAGGCAGGTCTGATGTAGATCTCATTTAAATAAGATTGGTTTAAAGGGCAACAAATAAAGCTGGTCTCTTGTGTTTTTCATTGTAAATTTGCATAACATTTCTGAAAGCACTAAGTTTTACATCTTGTATTTGTTTTGTACATTGTCGTTGTTTTTTACCAGTAATGTTGAGGGTATGTGCTGGATTACTGTCATGGTAAAGTACTGCATAAAACACTTAAACAAACAATCCAGCCAAAACTTGATTCAAATTCATGAAATAGGATTTGCTGGATTTTTTTATTTTCAGAATGGCCCAAAATTTTTAATTAATTTGACGACAATAACATTTTATGATTCAGATACTGCTGTCTGCATTTATAGACATTTAAACTTATTTAATTCCAAACCTTTTCTGTATAACTGCAAATCATTTAATGGTTTGCTTTGCTAGAATTAAAAATATCAGGTTTTACGCAAAATGTCCAAAATAGCTTTTGGAAAAACTATAATACAAAATCTTTACAGGGTAACATGTAAAATAGCAAGTTTCATATATAAAGTTGAATGTTTTATACATGTACCTCATATTAAAAATATTAATTTTCTTTACTGACCACTGAAACCGAGCAAAGATGTAAATTTCTCTATCATTTTTTTTATCTGAATTATTATTATGTCTAGAAAACCAAAATGCATTGACTTTTTCTCCAGTTATTAAGCTACCTCTTACCATCAGTATTTTGTCAGATCTTAGCCAAAATACACTGAATATAAACACAACAATCTTTTTATAATGGAAATCTGAAAGAAATGATTTAGAGAACTCCAAGGGTAGACAACACTGTTACTTCATGATGCTTTTACTACAATTATAGTTTGTTTTGTTTTGGGGTGTTTTTTTGGCGGGGAAAGCTTTAGTTAACTTCAAAAAATGGCTTTTGAAACAATTCTGTGAGTCCCACAATGTGGGGGTGGTTTTTACAAGGGTTCCTCTTGCTTTTCCACCGTAATTAGGGAAGGAATAGTCTGAAGTGGATAATCTGTCATCGTATGAGTGAAATACTCTTGAGTACGTTGTTAAATCCCAATCAATCAAATAAACTAAATGATTCTCTTAGGATTTTTACTACAATTCTGGTTGGGAAAGAATTGCTATTATTTTGAGTTCAATTTAGTATAGGACTTTTCTCAAATTCTGTAAGACACAATGACTGGTTATTAAAAATGTACAGGAGATATATTTTAAATATTTCAAAATTAAGTTTGATTATGCAGGGCATCTGTCTGCTAGAATGTGCACAGTACAATATAACATGGACAATTTTCTGTATAAATTGTCAAGATTTTAAATTCATGTTCTGTATTATATAAATGTTTGTTTGTTGTTAACTTTATATTGTTAATACATTTTGTTGCATAAATGTAGACATTGGTGCTTTTTATCAGTAACTTTTATGAATTACCAATGCTGAAAATCTATATCCTGATAAACAAACTAATCAAGTTTTGTTTTAACAGTACACTTGGATTTCGTCTTCAAAAAACTGCAACAAGAAAATCATAAACAAGTTAATCATACTGCTGTTCAAGTAGGAATTCTGTTCCTTAGTTATTTTCCCATTTTATTTCGTATACAGAAATGCATATACAATTTGGGTTTCCATTAATTTGATTTTGCTTATGGTATGTAGTCTTTTTTCCATGCCATGGTGTCTGTTGAGACCATGCTGATTCAACTTGTCCAACTTCGAATACCTAAATGTTCAATGGCTACATAATCAGATCGATAATCGCTGTGTTAGAAACCAAATCCACATAAATGGAAACGTTCCTAATAATAACAGTGAGCGCAATTTTTTTGTATCTGTATACATATGTACAACAGTACATACAGGAACTGAATTTAGATTAGATCTTCTAACAGAGCTCTTCTTAGAATCAATTTGAATAAAACTGGGCAATATTATGGGCCCAAATTAATGCCACAAATTTACTATTTTTATAAGATTTGTGTTAAAACCCGCCCAAATATCAGTACAGAACTGTCTCTGGTCTGTAACTTGTGATCAGGGTAATATGTCTGCATGCTTTAATATGTATTGTAGTTTTTATAAACCTACTGTAAATGTATTTAAAATATGATAGTATTTATTATTATTGATTATTTATATAAACTTTAGCGTATTAGTGAATAAATTAAGTCTAATCAATGAATCTCCAATGAAAACAATCAAGAACTGTAGTTCTAATACACTTGTGATATATGTGATCTTGTAATATAGATGCCAAAATGCTTCAGTGCTTTCCCATGTGATCCAGCTTCCGTATTTTGCCAACAACAACAACAACAACAACACACATTTCTATAATATGTAATATTATGCCTTTTTTTAATACATTCAATCTAAAATGGATTTATTAAAATTAAACAATCTGAATACTGTTTGTCTAAAAAATAGTCTTCAGTAATCCTCTCTCTCTCTCCCTCTTTGGCAACATTTTTTTGGTGTAAAAAATATTTGAACTCTATAATGTTTTCTGTTCTGGAACTAGTGGAATCATGTTCTAGCATATAAGCAATTCAGCCAAACAAGTTTCAGTTGTGAAAAAAATGTGATAATACTACTACAGTGCAATTATGTAAATTAGTTATAATCTTTATACTTGTGCAATTTGACAATTGTGAAATAATCTGATTCCTGAAAACACTAATTAAGAATAAAAAAAATAATGTCACGTGATCGAAAAAATCATGTGGCACAAGTTTATTTACAATACAATGCTACCAGTCTTAACGGCCTTGGCAGGTCATGTTCATTCAGATTTAGATCGCTTTGTGAACAGCGTTTTAGCCAGAAATCGCAAACAATGGTGTCATTTTGCTTCACTTTTTAAGTTACTGGGTGTACAATTTTTACAGTTTCCTTATCTCCTCACGTTAAAGTTTCATAAAACAGGGTGTCCAAATGTGGAAATTGCTTAATTCAGGGTGTCCAAAGGATGGGTGGACAGCCCTCTGTCTAAGCCCTTGTTTTGTGAAGTACTCCTGTAGCCAATTGTTAAAAAACCATCGACATAGCAGATATGGTATTGTGTCGTCATGGTTATTAACATCAACTTTGGCTAAGAATCCTTTGTGGAACAATATTCAGAATTTGAAGGTAATAAATCCAGTTCTTAAAAGTTAACTTATCTGCCATCATTTTAAGCAGCCCATATTTGTTGTTATTTCTATGGTAACCTGCATCATAGTTGTTGTCCAAAACCACTGTTTTCTTTTCAATTTTTTTATGACTTAACTACACCTGTCAGTGTGGTTACCTTTGTTAACTGACAACACGTCTCCGCTTGTGTTATTGACCTCATCAATATATTTTGTGAGTTGTTTACACTACCATTGTAACTATGATTGGTATTCTTTTTACAGTTACACAATCCAGTAACATTTCATTGTTGGTGCGACCAGAGACTACTGTGTACATGTATATAATAAATCTATTTTGTTTTCATAATGTACCTGTAACTTCATATCTAGCTCAGTCAAGCAAACAATGGTTTGATTATATTAACAAAGCATGTCACTGTTGCCTATATACCTGTATAAGTATATTAGTATTTATCAGCAGATAATATTAATGATCCATTTCATTTTGTACATTTAATAATGTATCTGTATATTGTATAACTTACTATTAAAGCTTAGCACCAACTTATCTAGAAAAGCCTAATTTTGTGGCATGCACACAAGTATAATTAAATAATAACCACTTTCAAGGCCCACAGTAATTTGTTTTGAAGCAATTTGTATATAATTTTAGTATTCTACAATAAGTTCATACGTGAAATACAATTGCACTCATATGTTACTGTCCATTATTGTCCATATAATGCTGCCTGTTATTATTATGTCCATGTATTGTAATAAATCTAATGTGCTTTACAATGCTATCTTGTCTCTTATCGTTATTCTTATCGATCTTCCAAATGGCATATCCTCTGGAGACCCAGGGTAATGGTGTTTGTTAGATTTAAAGGCCATTCAAAACGGCAGCTTCTTTTGGGTAATCTCCTGAGTTTAGCTACCCAGTATTTGTCCACAGAACTGGATATTGGGTTGGAATTTCAATTTGCAACTCAATGGGCAATTGCATTAGAATTATATAAAACAAATTATTTAATACAAAGTGTTGTCCACAGGTGGGAACGAGGGGTGTTAAGAGGATTTAAAAATAATTTTAATTATTGTGATTACATGCACTCAAATTCATGTTTCATTTGTTAAAGTGCTGTAGGGCAGGAGGTTCCTGGGGGAAGGTGAAGCTCATCTGTTTGTGATGTCTGGGTATTGAGTCCAGTAATTGCCATGTCTCCTCTTTGGGCTGGCATGCGGTCAGATTAGTGAAAGACAATGTCATTGTTTGAAAACAATGTAGTTATTGGATCTTTAGTCATGGCTGCCCCCTATTGCCTAAACTGTTAAATGCTTTCATATAAAGCCAAAAGTGAGGGTTCTATCCCCATGTGAAACAAACAACAAGCGCTTGTACATATCAATCTGGTACTAAAAACAGGATTTTTATCCGCCTGTCATATGATGGTACGTATTATGCTATGGGGTTGTCTGTCCCCGTCCGTCAACTTTTTGGGTCTGGACATTAACTTGAAAAGCGCTCATTTAATTTGAATCAAACTTAGTATGCGTGTTCCAAGTGCTTGGGATTGATTTTGGCATATGTCGACATAAAGGTGGTGGCAAAGTCTGAATTGGGTTTCTGTATGTTCACTTGAAAACTTTTCATGGAATTCAAATCAAACTAAGTAGGATTGTTCCATGTAACATGACGTCGCTTTAAATTAGTTTGGCTTATGTCGGACTACAGGTGGTGCCCCCTGGTGGCAAAGTCTAAATTTCGTTTCTGTATGTTAATTTGAAAACTTATTGTGGAATTCGAATAAAGCTTAGTATGAGTGTTCCATGTGACAAAATGGTGCTCGTTATGGATTTTGGCATATGGCGACCTATAGGTGGCGCCACCTAGTGGCAAAATCTAAACTGGGTTTCTGTAATTCAAATCAAACTTAGTGTGATTGTTCCATGTCACAAGATGTCGCTTGAAATTAGTTTTGGTGGATGTCGGACTACCGCTGGCGCCACCTGGTGGCCAAGTCAAAATTTAGGTTCTGTATGTTAATTTGAAAACTTCTTTTGGAATTCAAATCAAACTATTTGATTGTTCCATGTTACAAGACATGGCTTGGGATTATTTTTGGTGGATGTCAGACTACCGGTGTCGCCACCTGGTGGCAAAGTCTAAATTTCAGTTCGGTGTGTTCATTTGAAACCTTTTTGTGGAATTCGAATGAAACTTGGTATCACTGTTCCATTTGAAAAATACAGAGTTATGATATTCCACATGTCAAAGGTGCCATGTAGAATTTTGTTTGGTGTATTTTTTTGTCTAGACATGCTATCACCCGGTGGATTATATTCAAACTCAATTTTAATATTATATGTGGCCAGATTTTTTCGGGCGTATTTTGTGACTCACTTGAGCTCTTGTTCAGTATTTTCCAGACAAATATTGTGGTATAAGTTATAAAATTGATGGATTAACTGATGCCTGAACAAAACAATGTGTCGATGTATTATGTGAATGGAGTTTAATGTGTCTGAACTCCAAAAAAGTTTTGGCGGGTGGTTGGAGGGAGCTTCATGTTGCCCTGGTGCTCTCAGAGCTAAAGGGAAACAGGAAGCCGATCTGTTTGTGGCATCTGTATTACGTCCTGTTGTCATCCTGTATTTGTCCTGTCCTGTCTTTGTTTGATGCCAGTGGTGTCGAGGGTATCCTTCACCCATTGGGCTGGCACGTCGTCAAATAAGTGAAATACCCTTGAGTACGAAGTTAAACCCCAATCAAACAAGCAAACCAAAAAAGTTTTGAGATCAAAGGATAGACATTCACTGATTTTAAATCCTATTAGCCCGGGGCTTAGTGGTAGCAAGTGCGCTTCCTAAACTGAACCGCTTCGATTTACCGTTCACCTGATCGAGTCTGCCTGTCGACCATCAGGTATATGTATATGTCACATGTTGTGGCTCTGGCAAGGGTGGTTTTTACGAGGTTTCTTCCAGGTTTTCCATCGTAATAAGGCTGTGTACAGTGTGAAGTGGACAATCCGTCATTATATAAGTGAAATACCCTTGAGTATGAAGTTAAACACCAATCAAACAAACAAAAAATTGACTGGGAACTTGATAAATGGCAGTAGTCCATTCATGCATTAAGTTTATCTGGACTCAGTTGGAGTTATTTATTTTCTGGTTTTGTTTTTATTTTTTTATTTATGGCTTTAGTATTGTCCAGTCTAGTGAACTGTTAACCATCTAGTGTAAAGCAATAAACAATTAATAAATTAGTATTAACCTAGCTTACTAAAGCCTACTGTGATGTATCATTCACAGGATCAAGTCCATCTGTCATCCCTCACGTATATGAGTGAGTCACACCAGGTGGCTCCGGCAATCACAGGGGTGGTTTTTATGAGGTTTCTTCCTGGTTTTCCACCGTAATGAGGCAAGGAGCAGTGTGAAATGTACATTCTGTCGTCATATAAGTGAAATACCCATGAGTACGATGTTAAAACCCAATCGAACAAACTATTAACCTGTATACACCTTGAGCGGTTGTTAATTATGAGCTGATGTTTACGGCATTCACACTGGCGGCTGCAGTAGCCCAATTTCAAAATGAACTATCTATAAAGACTATGTTTTTGACATTTTAATAAAAATTGTGATGTAAATAATGATTTTATCTGCTCGTTTTCAAATTTGTGTTGGGTTTAAGGGGATTATCATGTAATGTTAAGTGCATTCACTTTTCGCAATATTTATGAAAAATGTTCTTGTTTCAGAAATTTTTACTCAGGATTCCAGATGGTGTATTTGGGGCAGAAGGAGAGGAATGCCTTCTACAAGTGCTTTCATTAAATCATTCGTTAGACCAACTGGATGCTGTTCATCAGTGAGTTCTCTCCCCTTATTTCTATAGTCTCTTTAAATTGTACTTTTTTGCTTTACATTTTACTGAGTTCTTGTGCATATTTAATGGTTTTTTACTGGGTTTTATCTCGGTTTTCCACCTATTTATCCAAGGCACAGTGTGAATTCGCCAATCCGATTATCCATATTCATCAAAGTGAAATACCCTTGGTTATGACATTCCACCCCAAATTAAGAATCAGTTTGAGAATAGCCTGACCATGAAGGTACTTTGTTGAATTCTGACTTTCAATAAGGTGTGTTACCAGATGAATGCCTGCATGTCTGGAACAAAACCATGGATCCGCCTGCGCATTTGTTTACAAAAAACATAAAAAAGCCTTCACTATACTTATTTAAAGAAACAACAATATGTATTATTTATTGTACAAATTGTTCAATGACTCTAATTTGTATTAAATCTCTCTGTTTCAGATTCATCAGTTCTTTGAGTATAGGTCACCAGCAATTATTATCCCTGTTATTTGGTACCTGGTTTCGTATTGTCAATCACTCAGACATTAATTCCATGTCAGGAGAAGCGTTGTCTCGTAGTATAGCCGGCAGTATGTTTCACACATGTGCAGATGACCCAGTCAAGGTCACCAAAGCAAGTCAAATCCTGCAAATTTTAATAGAAAACTTTGGTATGGCAAGCATGTTTGGTGAACAAAACATTAATTACTTTGCAGAAACAACTCGGACAGGCTTGCATGTCCGTGAACGATTCCGATATCAATATAATTACCCAACCGAAGAAATTCTACCTCGTAAGTATGGTTCAATTCCTTTAAGGGGCTTTTTTCATTTTGCACAATAAAACTCACTTTATTTTTGTGGTCATAGTATAAATGGAAAAAGGGCTCCAGAAAATGTTTTTGTTTTTTTTCCACAGGCATAGTGTTGCCAAATTTCGGTGCAGTCTGGTTTCATTTAATGGAGAAATACTAAATGTTAATTACTGGACACATTAATGTCCAATTAAAACCAAAAAAATATTTTATTTGGGTATTATTTCGTCTAAGAACAGAACAATTAAACTTTTTATGGGATACCCCCAAACAGGGTTTTCATATTCAGTGGCCCGGTGAAGGAGCGGGTGGGCCATGGCTCTGCAGAATACCCCCTCGGCTTCCTCGGTCGATCGTAAGAGGGGAGAAAAGAGGTTGCTTTCTGTTGCCCTGGTGTTCACAGAGCTAAAAGGTAACGGGAAGCAGATTTGTTTGTAATGT
>JARFOD010071109.1:0-22293 GCA_031763545.1 Mopalia muscosa
TTTTCCTCTTTTGGCTTGTGGGCCCCTGAAGTCATAGGCCCCTTGACGCCGCCTCGGCTGACTCATTTCTCAATGGGCCTGGCTACGGTTGCACAGTGACTTCGGTAAATTGGCCTTAGTAATGAACGGTTTAAGGTGTGACATATTATTAAGTATATGTGCTCATACACACTAGTCCTGACATAACACACTCACCAGATCAACACACTCAATCCTGACACTGATCTAGAAAAATAGACTTACGGCACGAATTCTCTTTCTGATCTAAACACAAAATAATCATGAGGGTTTATTTGCTCTTTGTATTATGCAAAGTATCACGAGTTTCTGACTTTCCTTTCACTTTGTGTTAAAAAGTTTTTTTTAACTCAATAAAAGTGTTCCGCGCATGCTTAAAGTAGCTGTTGAATTAAAAAAAATAAAATAGGTGAGAAGGAGGTAATGTTATTAAGTTGACATGAACTTTAGGTACTTAGTTCATGCTGCTTCAAGCCTATTGAATTATTTCTGAATTATCCGAGTGAGCCCAAATTATTATGTCCGTTTGGTTGGAGCCTTACGCCCAATGGATAATGCAAATCGCCTGCGACGAAACTAGCAAAAAACGAAACCAAAACAGGACAATTGCAGTGCGTATTTAAAGACACGTAAACCAAACCGGATTCATGATGGACGTTAGACATGAGAGCCACAGAGACGCTAAGTGGACGCAACCGTAGACAGGTTAAAATTGATATAAAAAATCGTCCATTCTAAGGCTTTGACCAAAACGGTTACTTAAAAACCCTACTTCTCGCTTGACGCCAGTTTCGTTCAGTGTTATTTCTGTTTACACACACAGAGGTATTTTTTAAACCGTAATTAGAAAGAAAAAACATTGTGAAGTGGACAATCCGCCATCATGTAAGTGAAATACCCTTGAGCACGACGTTAACCCCAATTCAAACCAGTCGAAATCCTTATCTCATTGAATTGACATGCCATCTTATGATTGAGAGCGTTAAACCCCTTTCAAATAAACATGCGCACAGCATACTACCAGATTGTCCGCGAAACCAAACTTTAACTGTCTCCCCCGAAATGAGATTGATTGACTGATTCATGTCCATATTTCATGCGTACTTAATGTTATTCTATTCACATGAGGGTGTGTCAGACCAATGTCGAATCGAACTCCCCCTGGACGTCACTGCAAATGAACAATGACGCAAAGATACGAACCGTAAAACGCAAAAGAACGTGACCAAAAAAGAGCCTCTTCGTGGTGTTTATGCAGTACAGATATCACCAGGGCAACCACAGAACTTTTTGGTATGCAGTCATTCTTGAGATAAATTTTAGTAACGTCATAAGGCGACTTTTCTTTTCAGATCGTATCTTTGAATTGTTTTGCTCTATTTATACGAAACGCTATGCAAGCCCCCTTTGACGCCAATAAAGCGTCCGTCTTCAAAGCTAAACTCTATTTTAATATCAAATGCTTGGTATAATTTCGAGTCACTTAGACGAACAGCTTAGTATTCTTTGTAAAATGTTTATATTTTACTCAAACAGAAATTGTAACACTGCATTATTTAAAAAAAAGGCCAAGTTCATTATATGTGACAGTTTCTTATACAGCAGACTATTCAGGCAAATCCTAAGCGAAATGAATATCAATGCTCTTCAGTGTTGGCTAAAGTGATGTACATATATATTTTAAGCGCATGATGTCTTTGTTGGAGAAGTGTTCTTGGTTGCTGGCCAAAAATAAAACGTCTTGAGTGACCTTGTTTTTGGACTAGACCTAAAATGTCGGTGAAAACACGCGCGGCTGAGGCGTCTGTGTTTTGTTAGACAAACTTGATGAAATAGCGAATTATAAACCGATACCGTTATTAAGGCTTCGTCATCTGTATAATCAACTTAAAACTTGTGTGAAATGTGGAGAACTTGTATCAATGGAAGCGTTTTTGTATAACGTTCGACATCACGAAAATAATTTTAAAAAATTTTTAAATGAAAAATTAGCGACCGGAACATTTCCGTGCGCAACCACAACAACGCTCGCCAATTCAGCCCGGAATGCTACAATTCTCTGCGGCCTTTTCTTACCTATAAAGTTTAAGTAAATATTTAGGACATTAGGATTCTCGGCGAATCACTTTAACAGATTGTTTCAATTACTCCATTAAGCTAGCAGCCTATTTATTTAATTGCAAGCAAATTTACCTTGATCTTAAAGGCCTGGATATAAAAGACAGATTTGCAGGTGTGGGCTGGTTTCTTCAGTAGTCTTTACGAAACGGTTCTATTTTTACCCAAATACTGTTTGCATCTTTTACTTCTATATCACGACACGTAGCCTACTTTGCAAGTCATTGCTGCCAGGGGGAAGAGGCGGGGGAGCGGGGAGGAGTTTGGGGGCTTGAGAACGAGGCATGTCACTCAAATAGTATCATCGGCCTAGCCATGACACACTTGACAAGAATCCGATACCAAATATTTTAAAAAAATACCAGCATACAATCACAAAAAGAGTTATTTTGCACAGTTCACTCGTGGATTTATTTGATGAATGATAAAAGGGACAGAGTGAGGACAAAGCAAGCAATGTGATCTTTACGTTCGTAACCTATGCGAACCTTGGGCCGAATTCAAAGAACGAAAAAAAATATGTACCTAAAAGCAAAACATCACACAAGGTTTACTTCAACGTCTTAGGGCGTGGCTCTTCTCATAAATATTCATGGCGAAAATCACTCACAAAACCTCTCGCGCGTGCAAAAGTTCCGCTGTCGAATCTCAGCGAGTTCTGAGTTGAACATATCATGGGATTCCGCGTGAGCATGTTGGCAATCGCCGCCTGGCGGTTGTTTCTCCTCTTCCCTGCAGGTACGTTACTTATGTAATTTAAAGTTAGCTTGTGTTTGTAGAATTAAGAAGCTGCAGCAGTAACATAAAGCAACTTACACTTTTATTTTTATTGAAAATTCCTTTTTTAATTAAAAGGTGGTAGAGACTTTTGACTTTTCTCATTAGTCTCTACATTTATTAAGATAACAACTTTCAATGATTTTATTAGCATTCAACCATTCTGGCATTCATTTGAAACATTTACACTTTTTGGATGCTCTAGTATTACTTGCGTATACCTACCTATACATTGAAAGTAGATTAAGTGGCTGTCTTAAATAACAAAACACAATAAGGCTGTATAGCACCTAAAATAAAAAAAATCTATGGTAGATTAAGTATTGTAGATGGAATTAAATCAACAGTTTTCGTTTAAAATTATTTTAAAAAATCGGATTCTCCTGTGTAGACCCCCCGTTCCTCGATCAGGGTTAATCCTGGCTGGAATCATGCATATTAGTTCTTTTCCAAACATATATATTCGATGTTGATTGTTTAAATTTGTTGTTTTGTGTATGAAGTTTATATTATACAACATAGATCTATATATGTCCAAAAGCACATTTCCGCTTAAGCGCGTTTTTACCATTGCTGTTCTGGCGAAAAAGTTAACGTTACTTTAGATGCGAATACGAATCAAAACTTTAGAAATAATGTCTGCCCCCGAATTCAAATTAAAGTTAAATGTCCATGACCTAATTATCTCGGTAGACATTTTAGCGGGTGCTGAAAAATTATTGATTTTTACATGATTTCAAATGGACGCCGAGAGGTCATTTTATGTGTCGGTCTGACCCAGAAGTGTCCAAGTAAGAAAATCAGATAGTTTAAGTCAGGGTAAAGCCATGCAATTTTTTTTTATATATTGGAAGATAAAGTGCCGAACCATGGAAGCGTTCTTCTGTTTCAAGAGGCTGTGTAGCATAGCTTACGTAAATGATAAACAAATTCGCAAAGTACATATTACGTTTCTTTCGCACACATAATATAATAATATGAGTATATGTTTCAGTACGAGAATCATGTAGAAATTTACTAACATTTCTCTTGGAACAGTAATCGGTATTCTTGCCCTGTAACCCTAACCCTATTCGTAATCGCATAAACATACACTCGTTGAATCTGGTGTCAAATTCAGTTGAGATCAATTCAATTCGCGCAACAAATAGAGAGGTTTTCCAGAGTTGGAATTTTTTAAATTATGATATTCCAAACAAACCCAACGCCAATGAACTTTAACAGCAAATTCTTGACTTAATGGGTACGCACGACGTGTTCAATATTTTTCGTTACCCTTTCGTATTTTGGGACGTTGTCTGGGCGCATGCGTCAGTGTTTGTTAGTTTTCAGTGTTGGAAGCCAACCCAGTAGGCATGGTTGGAAACTAAACAGTATGTGACCTGAGCATTCTGAATAATATATAATTGGTGCTATTTCCTACATTACGTAATTTGCCAGTATTCGTAAAAAAAATGCAATCGTTTTAAGAGCCAGGCCCTGCAGATCGTCAGACCGCCATCAGTGTCAGGGCCCACAGATTGCCAGACCCTGCTGATCGTCATGCCATGCAAAGGGCCAGGCCCTTTTGAGTGTCAGGTCCTGCAGAGGACAAGCCCTTATCTGGTATCATGCCCTGCATGTCACCAGGCCCTCATGAGTGACAGGCCCTAAAGATCATCACCCTGCTGAAAGTCAGGCGATGTAGATCGTCAGGCCCTTCTAGTGATATGCCCTACAGATCGTCAAGCCCTTCTGAATGTTAGGCCCTACAGAACGTCAAGCCCTTCTGAATGTTAGGCCCTACAGAACGTCAAGCCCTTCTGAAGGTTAAGCTCTGTAGATTGTAAAGCTCTTCTGAGTGTTAGGCTCTGCTAATTGTAAATCCGTTATGGGTGTTAGGCTCTGCAGATCGTAAAGCTCTTCTGAGTGTTAGGCTCTGCTAATTGTAAATCCCTATGGGTGTTAGGCTCTGCAGATCGTAAAGCTCTTCTGAGTGTTAGGGTCTGCTAATTGTAAATCCCTTATGGGTGTTAGGCTCTGCAGATCGTAAATCCTAGCGGATTGCCATGACCTGGAAAATGTCAGACCCCGCAGATTGTCAGGCATTAAATTCATTGGATTATAAGTTTAAGGAGATGAAATGTAAAAAAGATGTGGCACTAAACATCCACCATACTATCCACAGCAATCCGTCAATCTGGCGAGTTAATTAACCTCCCAACGTGACCTTGAACCCTTGTGATCTGTTTCAAAGAAAACAATAAATACTTAATGTCTCTTAGAATTCCAATAGAAAGGATCCCAAAAATTTCCTAGAGACTAACTAAAAGTTTTATTGGGATGATGTCAATCGCTTAACACCGTTTACAATAATTATGTGTGTCCAAATGATACCCAGCCTTTGGGGTATGGCAAGCCGTTTTATCACTTCTATCTTTACTCTACATATGTTGAATTAGGTGGCTCTAACTTATAGCAACAACAACAACAAAATGCCGAGAACTTGCACAGTTTTAAAAAAAGGGTCGAAAATTGATTTTATTCATGTGCACAATTTACTCATGCTAAAATTTGGGAATATACACAGCAATGTCCGATTTTTTATTTTTTTTTTCAGTTTTGAGCCAGGACCCGCCGAAACAGAATCCGCTGATACCAGAGGGTTTCTCTTCGTCTGTGAGTGTGCAACTGGAGTTTCGTTCAGCACAGGATGTGGTCGGGCCACTGTGCGGGAAGTCCTTTCCCTTAGAGTAAGTCAAAACTTTTGCTGGGGGGCTATTTACTGTTTAACCTTCCATACGCTTGTTTAACAACTGTACCTGGTGCTAATAAATACCAACCACCCAGTTGAGTATGATGTTTAATTGACAGGTTTGACTAGGTTTTTCAACCATCTCGTTAATTGGTCTTTCTGACAAGCTTATATAAATAGCAGAGATAAAAAATTTGTGCGAAGTCCCGAAGAATATTCTACAGTATCTGGTCACAGCATTTTTGTTATATTACAATTTTCCATATATTTTTTGTTCCATTATGATTTGTATAATGATTTTTTAACAATATGAATTTTATTTACAGTTTGATTTTTGTTGCATTAGGCTTTTTTGTTACATTATGGCGATTTGTTACACTACGTTTTTTGTTATTTCATTACGGCATTTGGTTACAGAAGGATTTTTGTTGCATTTTGTTTTTCAGAGCTGTCGATGAAACGATAAACTTTTCTGATCCAGAACTTGAGGTAAATGCTGCTGTCATAAGGTCACCGCCAAAAGTTATTCTCAGCGGAATTGACTCCAGTAAGTACAGACATAAATGAGCCACCCAGAGCAATAATGGCTTATGTGCCGTTTAAGTCATTTTGAGTAAACGCGGCTCTCAAAGTTGAAAAGAGCTAGTTAAGTAAATTCTAGTCCAAAAAGGATGCCTACAGTCTGTATCTGTAGACTGTATGGTACCACCATTGCCTTCAGCCAGGAAATAGATAAACTTATCAGCTACCAGTAACTCTACAAAAATGCAAAATGGCACTTGGACCACTATTGCTCTGAGGGACTCAAATGACACTGCAATCGCGACACGGTGAGGAAATTTAAATCGGTAGTGATAGGGCCTATGATTTGCATCTTGAGATGAAATATCTTTGTCTACCCTTTCGATAAGTTGTTTGAAACTATAAGCATATAGAACAAGACCACGCCGTCACGTGACCAACAAACTATGAAGACTTCTCGCGACTTCAAGCGTCTCTTACCAGACACTGGTTTGCCGTCTGCTCTAAAAAAAAGATAATCCAGATGTTGAGTACGCCGACTCTGGTTAACAAATTGGTTGTTTTAACAAGTGTCCGCAGACGATTTTTTATGTTCGCTTCTGATCGAGTGCGGCCATAGGTTTCCTTAGTACGTCTGTTTTGGTTAATGGCGTTGGCTGGTGTTTTTTGTCGCTCCGTCTCTTGTGCAATTTCAACGGAATCAATCACCAACCTAAGTAATGTCCGTCCCTCACCGATGTCACTATTTCTTAAAGAAAAAAAACATGAATCTACCATTGTGGTATTTGTTTTATTTTATTGTTTATATCACCATCGGCCTTCTTTTGGGTATCATAGCTTGATCATAAAGCATAGGAAAGATTTTACTCGAGGTAGATTCAGATTTGTAGTTAATCATCGAAAGATTCGTTATTCGCATCTTTTCAGGAATTTATACGCTATGTGTCTTAAAGTAGGGCTTTCTAGCGCTTGAAGTCAGAGACGTATTTAACTTAATGAATACCCCTATGTCAGTGTGAGTTTGTTTCCTAAAAATATATATCGAATTAAATCTTTAATGTTAAGATTACAATTAGCACGAGTTTGTACATTTTGTTGTTTATTATCACAAGATTTCAAAGAGTGACTTACTCCATCAACAAATGTATCTCATTTAACAACTCGATCATCGAGTTTAACTATACTGTTGTTGTGACTTGTATCTTTATTACGGTAGAGTATCAATATATCTTTAAAACATTCTAGGCGCATACTACACATGGATGATTGTCAACCAGAAGGAGACTTACGAAATCTATGGGACCGAAGAGAAACCGCTGATCCAGGAGATGCGGGTGAACGTACGAGGTGAAGATATCAACAGTGGTGTTGTTGTTACAACCTACGCTCCCGTGACTCCGGACGACCACGGACAAGGAGCTGCAACAATTCTTCTATACAGACAGGCCAGTCAAATCGTCGACCCCAGTGTTGTGGACTTTGTCCGACCAGAATGCATGCTGGGACTCAGGTATGTTCACCTGTATTTATTTGTTTCTTTTGGGGCATTTGATTGAAACCATCGCTGCCTTACCTCAATGGCATTGCGCACAGATCGCTTGGTCATAAACCAAGACCATTTGCGATGTAGCAATATTCGGTAAATTTACTGCAAATTGTTCGGTCGTCTTTAAGCAAATTACAGCTGTATAAATACACCTTGACTATGTACAGCTCCAAGTCTTCCATATTAGACATTTACACATCCAAACAGTTGGATCTTTTTCCATCCAATTGAGGTGTGACTTAAGCAGGGCTTAAGGCATATCGGCAATTCTTTGTTCTTTGTTAGTATTAATACTAAACCTATCCCTAAAACTAAACCTATCCCTAAAACTAAACCTATCCCTAAAACTAAACCTATCTATTAACTTAACCATAATCCTAAACTGGGCACTAAAATGGAGGTCATATTTTAAATTACGAGTTTACCGGACCTTTTCCAACGTAAGGATAAAATACAGTTGTTTGCTTCCTTTTTAACGCCTTGTAAAAGGCACCCACCATACCCCTGTGAGGGCGGTGTTTGTGGCAAATGACCGCTCGAGAGTTAACAGTATCGGTTTAACGGTGCCCCAAAGATAAAACCCTTATATCGATATCAAAGGGGGTAGGTTGGTTGGTTGTTCGGTTTTGTTGACCCAATCAGCGTCACTGGGCTATTCGCGCCATAGCTTTAATTTAATAACGTTATGAAATTATCGTTTTATTGTTGGGGGTCAAAGGGGGTTTTCAGTTTGACTGATCTAAATATTCAATGTTTTCCTTTATTGTTTTTGAATCTTAGATGCGTTTTCGATGTGAAGAAGTACCAAACTGATAATGGACTCTCCTTGGCGTTTGCTGGGCAGTTTACGGTCAAGGAGGACGAATTCTCACTTCACATGTTGAGCATGTTCAACGAGGATGCGGCGTGTCATAGACTCTGGAGTCTTAAGGTTAAAGGTAACCCGATCAAAATATTTCTTTCCTACAAACCAATTTCCTGCATTCATAACAGTTGGCTGTTCTTTCCTTAGTATGAATATTTCGTAAAGTGTAATGTCAATGCAGGCCCAACCCATTATTCGCCCAAAGGAGAGCAGCGATTTCACAGTAGCACTCGGACTCTGGGAGACGTCCTCGTTATACAAGTGAACAAACATTGTATACAACCTAAGAAACAGAAAAGTAATTGCAGTGTTTTTCCTTGTTTCAAGTTTGGGTTTTGTATATTGTTTTCTAATTTTTATTCAGAAAATCCTCTTATTCGAGACGCCGACTTGAAAGTCGGAATCAAAGCCCGATTTGAGTCCAAAGAAGTTGTGACCGAACCATTGTGCGCCAGAGTTTTTCATTATATGTAAGTTTTCATTCTGTAGATATTGTTTACTAATGTACATCTGATAAAAATGTGACTGATCTACAGACGGTGATTGGTGGGGTGTTTTCCGTCATATGATACTCCCTCATCTAGTAGGGAGGCTGGACAGATTTGATGCTCGGTGTGTGTGTTCAGTAACCGTTTTATTATGGGTTTACGCCGTACTTAAGTTTAATTACCTCGGTCACACCACTACCCTGGCAACAAACAGAAAAAGACAAAACAATCATAAAAGGCAATACAAAGACAGCAGGACAACAGCACGGCAGCGGTGTGGTGCCTTGCACTGTAAATTTTTCAACAAATTTTCATCCGTCGATTGTTGCCAGAATCATTTACCCGTTTGTGCAGACACGCTTGCAAGCATGACATACCCGGAACCACTCCCCCTTCGAACAAATCTACACACAAATAATCTCTTCCGTAGTTGCCAACAATGTAAAACATAGCTGAATAAAATAAAACCACGCTAAGCAACGAAAGTGGACAAACGGAGTTCACACATGAAGAACGTTGGTGGGGGTGTTCTGGGCATGCGTACGAATCTGAATTTCCCCCGGATCAATTATGGCAAAATCACCTATTTTTTTATTTTTGTATTGTCTTGTGCGACAATATCGCATTCGAAAATAAGTTCATAAAACATATTAGTCGGCAGTTTAATATTTTTGACACACTTTGTAAAAATATGTCTCGTGACATGTTCAAGCTGAATGTCAAGATTCTGTCAATAGCACCCGATGCTCTTGTGTATGTCTGTTAAACAGTTATATTGAACGCAACTCACGCAGGAGTCCCAGTTACTGTGTAAATAGTGAGAACCTGGAGGTAAACGACTCGTTTGACCTTACCAGCCCGTTGAAACTTTTTGAAGAATAAATTACCTTTTGTCCGTTTGTCCGACCATCAGGTACATAAGTGAGTCACATGATGTGGCTCCGTTAATCACGGGGTCGTTTTGACAGGGTTTCTTCCCGTTTTTACACGGTAATAAGGAAAGGTGCACCGTGGAGTGGACAATGCGTCGTCGTATAAGTGAAATACTTTTGAGTACGACGTGAAACCCCCAATCAAACAAACAAATAGTTTTGAAGGACTGCTTTCATTTCACTCAGATAACCGATTCTTATACACCCATTCAGTCTGTTTCTCTTCCACTTGTTTTTGTCTTGAATACCGATTTTAGGCCTGTTTTCTGTGTTGTTGTTGTTTGGTGCATGCATAGAATTGAAAGCGATAAATTCCATCTTTAAACTGGTTGATAAACTCAGCTATCACTTAAACATATTGTTTTTCTTGAACCATATTGTCTTTCTTGAACATTTAGGCGTGATATTCTCAGTTCTCACTAAAATGTATTGGGTTCTTGAACAATAATGGGTGATATACTTAATTTTCACTAAAATATAATGTCTTTCTTGAACATTTATGATCAATATACTGATTTCACTAACGTATATTGTGTTTCTTTAACATTTATGGGGGATTTAGTTTTTACTTAACCACTTTGTCTTAATTGAACATTTATGTATGATATACTCGGTTTTCCCTAAAATATGCTGTCTTTCTTGAACATTTATGTCTGAAATACTCAGTTTTTACTAAAATATACTGTCTGTCTTGAACATCTCAATATATTGATTTTAACTCAGATGTATTGTGTTCCTAGAACATCAGTGGGTGATTTACTCAGTTTTTAATAAACATTGTGTCTTTCCTGAACATTTATGGGTGATATGCTCAGTTTTTACTGAAATATATTGTCTTTATTGAACATTTACGGGTGATATACTCAGTTGTCACTAAAACATATTTTTATCTTGAACATTTATGTCTGGTATACTCAGTTTTAATTGAAACCTTTTCTCATTCACAGGGATGACGATGTGTATGTAGCCTGGGACAGCCATAAAGCTTTTAAAGCCAGAAAAGTTCGTTCAATTCCTGAAATTCACTTGCGCTATTTCATGAAAAAACCGAATAAGATGGAAGGAGACAAGAAGAGAGACAATTCCACAGGTCCTCCTGGAAACAGCCAGAAAAATAGCTCAGATGACAGCCCGCAGGATAAAGCTGGTGACAAAGAAGACGGTAAGTCTACAAAGAAAACATTAAAATGTCACTTTATCAAAAATGTTACGACGGATTGGCCATTGAAAAATCCAATATATTCCAACTGTATCACTATAGAATATACGTGCGAGTAAGTAAAACGCAGAGTGCCCTGCAATTTCATAGCAGGGGTTTGGATTTAAAATCTAATAGCCGTGACTGTATTAAAACATAAAGACAGACTTAATTTTGGCCTGCCTGTCTTTAATTAAACGGCTAATGTTCTCATTTCTTGTGTAAATTGTAATTTTCACGTTTTTCTACTACAAGATATTATTACAATTTTTATTTTTATTGCAATATTATTCCTTGTATTAAAACCATATACTGCATTCCATTTTGGGGGAGATTTAAACAATGACATAACGCTTTGAAACTATTTCAGGTGTGCTACTAATTACATCAGGATGTGTTCTTATTATTTTTGTCCTTCAGAGAGTTTTATTTTCCCCCTCTTTTAAACTAATCTCTTGTCTTTAACAGAGAAGAAAGACATGTGGTTCACACTCATATTGGTGGACCAGACAGCTATCCAAAATAACTCTGCCGATAAGCCTTTCGTAAACTGGGTGGTATCCAACATTAAAAACATCCATGTGAACACTGGGGACTGCAGCGTGCCATACCTGCCGATTCTCGCCCCAAGGGGCATGACTTCCGCTTCATTCTTGCTCTACAAGCAATCAGAGAAGGTGGAAATCCACCCAAGTGAATACACGACTGCCGAGAACTGTTTCTTCCAATACAGGTAGACAACCCGGGAGTAATTTCATAAGGTTGAGTTCAATGGAGTTTAAATACATGAGGTATCAGCGTTTCAAACCCTTACTCTGAGTTCCATATCAACTATTGCATACTTTTGAAAAATTCTGAGATGAAACAAGCTCTATGAGTTATTAATCTCGTACACCAACATTTGTTAGTTACAAGTATTTTTTGCATAGCAGTGAGATAAAGAACTTGAACTTAACATGGTTACATCCAAGCGAGTAGTAATTTCTGCCGGTCGATCTCTATTGGCCATGGCAACAATTCCTATGGTACATTGTAGCTGAAAACACAAATCAGTTGCGGGAACTGTCAAATCCTAATCCAAATTGCTTAGGCAGGTCGACCTCTATTGCCCAACGTAGAATCTCATGGGGAATATGAAAACAGAAATCAGTTTGCAAAAATTACTGACACAAATCACGTTGTAGTTTAGACTCGTCAACTTATAACGCGATTGTATTTGAAGTAGAAGCTGAACTAATACATCAGTTTACTGAAATGGCCTAGTTACAAATTTGTATTTTAGATTGGTCATATAATAATTCTGGCGAAAGCAATTAATGTTGAAGTTCGACCTTGGATTTGATTATTGGCGCCTGTGAGTATTTCTGTATTCTTTAATTCTTATTAAATGCTATTTCCGTGTTTTCAGATGTAACTGGGACATTGAAAAGTTGGTTGAGGACAAGAAACTTGAGTTGGTAGGAGCTCTGCCCTTCCGCGTGGAGTCTGACCCTGTCTCCGTTACCCACTGGGTGAAAAACGGAGTTCTCTCTAACGACGATGGCTGCAAAGAACTATCCACATTCAAAGACGAGGGTAAGTGTAAAATTTAACCATGTACGTCACCAACTGGGTGGACAATGGATTTCTAACTCAGTACGATGGCTATCCACATTCAAAGACAAAGGTAAAGCGTATAATCTGACCTGGCCGCCCTCACACATTGGGTGGAGAACGAAGTTCTCACTAGAGATGACGACTCCAAAGATCTATTCATCATCCATAAAGGCAAATATTAGTCGAGCCCATCATGCTATCCACGTTAATGAACAGTCGCCTGTTTAACAGGTTTGGGAGAATCGTACCAAAAGGGTGACTCGTTAATGCTTGTCACTCCTAGAAAATATTTTATGTAAAAGTGCCATAAAGGACATTTAGACGTCAAACGGGTTTACTTTGGGTTTTCCTTGATTCTTCAACGATGTGTACATGATGTAATTTGGGTGAATAATCGTTTGCATTCTTCGGTTGTTTGATGTTAACTCTGTGCTAAAGTTTATTTCTCATATACATAAAAATGGTGTACACTATTAGATAAAAGAAGGCTGAAATGTTCTTCGGTCAAGGCTGTAGTAGAAACGTGAGCTGTATGGTTCTGTTACTTCTGTATGGAACCACCACAACAACTGATCCTAGTTTTTCTCTCTTTCTTCTTATATCAAAGAACCGTTTTTGTCGTCATGGTTCCATATACAACCAACCTCTTTTCTAAAGAACCCTCAATGAGCCAATGTTTCTAACAGTGTA
This sequence comes from Mopalia muscosa, assembly GCA_031763545.1. Lineage (NCBI taxonomy): Eukaryota > Metazoa > Mollusca > Polyplacophora > Chitonida > Mopaliidae > Mopalia > Mopalia muscosa. Next base: position 13,485 of record JARFOD010071109.1, read on the forward strand.
CTAACGGTGCACTAACTCACTAACTGGATGAAGGAAACCCCTATCGACGCCAATGACAATAAAGCATGACAAGACTTGGTAAACAGAATGTTAAAACAAAGATTCCAGAAACAGATTGACTTCATGTTGCCGTCCATGCACAAAATGATACTTGACAGGTCGAAGCGAACAATCCCATAAATAAATTTCCCAGGGGACTGTATGGTGTGAATGCTCAAACAACTTGCATACAACAAGTTCTCAGAAGGCTCTTGACAAATGCTTTATATTGTTTATTTGTTACCGCCTTGATTACAAACACAACATTTATACTGTTTATAAAATACAACGATAACGAGTACGAAAAACACTAAGCTTTATTAAAACTAATTGTAGTATTTACCTTTGATATCAAATATCTTTTCATCCGTGTTGTAGGCCGTATGTTGGGAGAATGCTTACCAAAGTACGATGCCTGGAAAGCCCTTCAGCAGGAACTAAAGGAATGTGTTGTGGAATTCAAGAAGAAGATCATCATGGAAAGAATGGCTAACATGTGTCCAGAACTAGGATCTCATTGTAAGTCACCAAGATTGACTACGGTACTGAAAAAGTTAGAACAGATACCTACACATTTTGGCAATCAAGCTTTCTGAAACCTTGTCAATATTTTCAAGACATGTTGAACACATGTCTTGAGAATGGAATAGGAGTTGTAATGCGAAATAGAAAATTTCAAAACTATATTTCTTTGAAATCAGGCCATTTGATTGGGTGGTAAAACACCAGGTAATTTGTTAGCATTCGCGTAATTTAGTGTCGACTTACATGAAGCACTTGGCCCATCATAGCTTAATACTGTACAATATACAAATACAGCATTACACTAATTAAAGAATGGTATAAATTCTGCTATTAAAGTGTAGTAATAACATTATATAGTAACATTATTTTCATTGCAGTCTCTGAAGAAGTGAAGAAATGGGCCGAGAAGTCGAAGGAAGGTGATAAGAAAGGAGATATGGGCATTTACAAGCGGGATACAGGTGATAAGAAAGAGGAAGATAAGATGGGTAGGTTCTATTTAAGCTCTTGTGTAACCTATGCACTTATGTCATTGTGACCATAACATTTCTTTCAGCATCATGCTACTTGCACCAAAATGTGTTGCATTGTTTGTTTAAGTAACGGCCAATATAAGCTGAAGTCACCAGACTCACCGCCCCCATTAGAAGTTTAGCTTTAAAAGTAACAATAATAAAAGTAATATAATAGTCGCTTAGCCTAATATCACTATTTTTTACTTTTAATCAGTATGGGTCCCATCCCCTTACTCGTCAGTGTTCTTTTTCGTCTCCTTGGTGAGGTCCGTTACCGTGGTTTAGTGGTTAAAGTGTCGGACTGCTGACTATCCTTCGATATACCGGTTTTAAAGCAGCAGTTACCATTCTGTTGTTTAAAGTGATTTACTTTTATCCTGCCTGGGTATCTGTGTGAATGGCTGGGCTGTTAGAAAAATATGCTAGGCTCAAATGTATACCATCTTGAAGAGACTCATTTGTGAGGTGACGCCGTATAAAAAAAATGGTTTAACGTTGATGCACCTTTGAGAAAACCGACTGAAACTTTTAGACTTATTATTTATTTACTAAGGAGTGTTAACCTTAGAACACGAACTTTTTTATAAAATCATCTTGTTAATATGACAAGTGCAAAACACAGCGAGAAACCACAACCCTAAACCCCAAAACGGAACCGTGTATATACAACACACCTTCATCTCTATTTCAGACCTGAAGAAAGAAGAAATGCAGATGTTCATCAAGAAGTTCCTTATGACAGGTGAGGTTCGAATAATGACCCAGTTATTCTGGGTTAGACCATCTTTAAGGCCATGAAAGTCATGTTGAAATTCTACACTAATGACAACCGTCTATAAAGCCAGGCAGCCATTATTAAAGTCGACACTAATGATAATTTTACAATTTTAATACCAAGGAAAAACTTGCTGGATATTTCACCTATAGGCTTGTGGCTTGTTTTGCCAAGAATTAATTAAGTCACGCATACGTGTTGCAAACCACAGGTGGCTGCCCAAGATTTTGTTTGTTTGTTTGATTGGGGTTAAAAGCCGTACTTAAGGTTATCTCACTCACATGGCGGCGTGCCAGCACAATAGGTAAAGGAAACTACCCTCAACACCACTGGCAACACACAGAGGCAAAACATGACAAATACAGCACACAAATCACAGGACGTGTTACAAGTTGGTCAGCTTTATGTTGCCCCTTAGCGCAAAGAATGCCAGGGCAGAAAAAGCTCAAGTAGAATGTAAATGTCACGGAAACTAAGAGGTTTTATATGTCCGTCTTGATAATAAATCTGTTACTTTTAATTTAAATTTGTTTATAAGTAATTAAAAATAGTTTAACACTATTTTAAAATATATTATTCCCGATAATATAGCTTTAAATAATCTTTGTTTTCATTTCAAGTTTTATATTGATTTTTGCTGTGTTGCGTTTAGCAATGGAAAAGATCGAGGAGAGGAAAGAGGACAAAGAAGGAGATAGAGAAATGATGGGTCCTCATTGCGTCCAGGTGGTGATGAAATATATATCTCACATGAAACAGAAAATGATGAACGGAGAGGACAAGATGGAAGAGGGTGATGAACCTGACATGAAGGAAGGCGGGAAATGCTTGGAGGCTGCAAAGATGTTCATGAAGAAAATGTGGGAAAAACACCAGGCGAAGAAGGCTGAAGAAGAAAAGAAAGAGAAGATGAAGGAAGAATGGGAATCCTGGCGAAACTGGGGGAAAAAGGACGAAGAAAAGAAAGACGATGACAGTAAAGAAAAATGGGAAAAAATGATGAAGGAGATGTGGGCTAAAGGCGAAAAGGAGAAAGATGAGATGGAAAAGAAACAAGAAATGATGGAACACTTGAAGATGAAAATCATGAAAGAGTTCGTTGAAAAGATGAAGGAAGGTGGGGAGAAGAAAGACGAGGAAAAGGATTCGGAAGATAAATGGGAAAGCTGGAAGAACTGGGGAAAGGAAGGAGAAGAGAAAGGCGAAGACCAAGAGAAGGAAAAGCTTAAGAAGATTGTAGAATATGTTAAAATGAAGGTGTTCCAAAAATTCGTGGAAGAAATGAAAAAAGAAAAGAGCGAAGAAAACGGAATGGACATTTTTGGTGATAAAAAGGACGGCGAAGAGGAAGATAAATTTAAGAAAATCATGGAAATGATCAAAAAGAAAATCATGCACGATATTTTCGAGAAAATTAAGGCAGGCAAAGATGATGAAGACGACTGTAAAAAATTGAAAGAATTTAAAGAAATGATGGTGAAAAAAGCTATGGCAGAATTCTGGGAAAAAGTAAAGAAATGTAAAGAAGCGGAAGAAAAGGCAAAATTAATGGAAATGATAAAAATGAAAATTTTGGAAGGAATGAAGATGAAACTAATGGAACATATTAAAGAAAAATTGCATGAAGAATTTAAACGTCAATTGGTGGAACACATCAAACAGAAGCTGATGGAAAAAATAAAAGAAAAGAAGTCGGAAGATAAATGGGACAGCTGGGGCAAACAAGAGGATAAGAGTGAAGATAAAGATGGAAAAGAGGGAGACAGCGAAGAAAAAGGGAAGGAAATGATGGAGCATTTGAAAATGAAAATCATGAAAGAATTCGCCGACAAAATGAAGGCGGGTGGAGAAAAGAAAGACAAAGAAGACAATTGGGAGAGCTGGAAAAACTGGGGCAAAGAAGGCGAGAAGAAAAAGGATGAAGGAGAAGAAGATGACAAGAAGGAAAAAGGGAAGGAAATGATGGAGCATTTGAAAATGAAAATCATGAAAGAAATCGCTGATAAGATGAAGGAAGGTGGAGAAAAGAAAGACGAAGAAGACAACTGGCAAGATAAATGGGATAGCTGGAAGAACTGGGGAAAGGAAGGAGAAGGGAAAGGCGAAGACGAAGAAAAGGAAAAGCATATGAAGATTGTGGAATATATAAAAATGAAGGTGTTCAAGGAATTTATGGAAGGAATGAAAGATGAAAAAAGCGAAGACAAAGGAATGCAGGTTTTCGGGGATAAAAAAGATGACGAAGAGGAAGATAAATTCAAGAAAATCATGGAATTTATCAAAATGAAAATCATGAAAGAGATGTTCGAAAAAATGAAGGAAAGCAAAGATAAGGAAGCCGACATCAAAAAGTTAAAAGAGTTTAAAGAAATGATACAGAAAAAGGCCATGGCAGAATTTTTTGATAAATTAAAGAAATGCAAAGAAGCAGAAGAAAAGGCAAAGATGATGGAAATGATAAAAATGAAAATTATGGAAGAAGTGAAAATGAAGTTGATGGCACACATAAAGCAAAAGATGGCGGAAGAATTTAAACAGAAATTGATGGAAGAATTTAAACGTAAATTAATGGAACATGTGAAAGAAAAGATGATGGAACAAATGAAAGAAAAGATGTCAGAAGAGGTGAAACAAAAAATGATGGAAAATTTCAAAGAAAAACTTGTGGAAAAATTTAAAGAAAAGATCGCTGATGAACTTAAAAAGAAAATGATGATGGCTATGTTTGAAAAGATGAAGATGGAAGGCGAGAAGAAGGACGAATACAAAGAGAAATGGGACAAAGCAATGGGTGAACTTTGGGGGAAAAAGAAAGATGGAGAGCAGAAGGACCGCGCGCCAAAGGACGAAGACAAATGGGGGAAAATGATGGAAGAGATGGGGAAGAAATGGGGTGAAGACGGTGGCAAAGAAACGTCAGAGGAAGAACAAAAAGAAAAGAGTAAGTAAAATAAGTTATTATCAAATCTGATATTTGAAGGAGACAGGTCTGAATGAACTCGATACAAAAAAAAAAAACGTATGTAAATAATTAAATCGCGATTTTAATCAAAGTTAATTTAAATTTAAACATATTATCTATATATCTTAAATTACAGATTTTATTTCCGTTTATATCTTCCAAAATTACACTTGATATATTCTTTGTCTTTATTTGCATCCTGGATTGATAACACTTTTTTCAAATTAGGTCTCCATTTATATGTCATATGTAAAACCCTTTATTTGAGGTCATGCCTCTATTTGTAACTCCTACAGTCAACACTTTATATTTGATTTTTTTAAAATCTCATTTTTCATTTTAATTTTATTTATCTCCATTTTTATCATAAAAGGATAACACTTTATTTCAGGTTACGACTAAATTAATATGTTCTTCAGATACAATTTTTTTATCCATTTGTATTATTGTAATTATAATTTTGCATTTTGATTTTCTTTTTCAGAAATGGCCTTCCTGTTACATGCTTTCAAAGCTTTCTTAGTCAAACACATGGAAATGAAGGGTAAGCTAACGATTTAACTGTATTTAACTGATTTTAGTCTGTATATTGAACATTATTACACTACAGTGCATATCCTTTTCATGAGTTACCAAAATGTTGATATTTATCCCAATCAAATATTGTATAATAAAACAAATATATATCTTTTTCACAGAAAAACTCGAGATGGTCCAAGAATATTTCAAACACAAAATGGCATTGGAAAAACGATGCCCTCTTTCAGGTAACGAATTTAATGGGGGAAAAGGAATCATCTGACTGTTCACGGGAAATTCGCTTATTTGTATCAATCGGATTCAAATCAAATTGAAATAACTTTTTACTGTAATGTTTGTCTGTTTGTTCGACTGGGGTAACCGCCGTGGCGGGTTTTTTTTCCCACTCATATGAGGGCGTGACAACTCAATGGGTGAATGAAAAAACAAGTAACGTCACGGACAACAAACAATGGGAGGACAAGACAATTAGGGAACCTAATAAACATATTTAAAAAACCGGGAGGTCTTTTTGCATATTTAGACATTGAAGCCTTGTCTCCAAAATAGACAAAAAGTTGTCAACAGTATAGTGGTTTGCCTTACTAGTTTATCTACTTTTAAATGACATTCAAAGTTGTTTTGCATATCTTACAAAACCGTAGAGCAAGCGGCGCCAAATGGTTGATCTATGTTGAGCAATCGGAGAACTGCATCCGATCGACTGGTATACCGACAAACCAATCAGGGTCGTTCTTTCATCGCACAACGTTTTGATTGGACAATTGAGACAATGACCTTTCATTAATCCCACAGCTCCAGAGGTCAAGGAGCGTTATTTACTAGCCAATTCAAATTTAATGCTAACCAAAATTTTTTTTATATAATTGTATAGAGTCTATGTGAATACATAACTTTAAAAATATCAATTATGCTGAAATACATTTTTATTCTTATAATAAAAATAAAGATTTTTTTTAATTCGTTTTGTGTTGATCATCATATCACGGTTGATTTTGAATTCGTTCTATTTCGATGGTCATACTTTTAGATGAATCCAGCGACGACAAAGAGTCTGAAAACAAATGTATCTCAGCATTTAAAGCCATGATGATGAAGAAAAAGTTCATGGAAATGTTGAAAGAAGAAGCAGAGGACAAGAAAGAGGGTAAATTGAATTTCTGTTTTCTGTTTTATTCTTTTGGCGGCTAATCTCCTTTTTCGCGAGAAACATGCGAAAAAAAATTTGCAGATATCACAAACTGATATACAAGATTTAAATTTAAAACATGTTGACGCACAGGGAAGCAAGCACATTTTTCTCTTTTTATTTATTTAACATATAACACGCTAGTTCCTCCGCCAGTGCTTATAATGATCAAGATCAAAGCGAACATTTTTATGCAGTTTTCAATGAAAGCCATTTTTAACCAATAATTCCAAGTGTTAGTAACATGATCTAACTTCTCTTAAAAACCAGATAATGTTGTTCGGTAATACAGCAAAGGTTTGCAACGTTGATGAAATCCCTGCTATACTTAAATGCATTGAAGAAATTTTACAGCTTTAAATAGTGATACCTACTTTATATATATAGTCGTTAAATTCGTTGATTCTTCCGAACCTTTGAAAAATATCTTTGCCTCTTTGGGGTTTTAATCTCTCTGACTCCACGTTTTTTAGTATATACATTGCAGTGTATTTCAGAGCAATAAATAGATTGAACTCAAACTCAAAATTAGATCTGAAGCTAAGTTTGAATATAAAAATATATAGGAATGCTTCATTTTAACCCAACATTGGTGTAGATATTAAATGTCACCTGCCTTATGATGTCACAAATTTTGCATTATTTAACAGGGGGGGATTTTTGCTCTCGCTAAACCCTTGTTGGGTAGAAAAGCGGTCGCTCAAAGAAAAGTATCTGTTTTCATGTATTGGTGCATATTCGGTTAAAAGTTCCCGCCACATTTACAAGAAAAAATATCTTAGCTACATTCAGTTTTTGGTGTTACATTCAATTTTTTCTCTTTTGCAGACAAGGACAAGTTTGAAATGAGCGAAGGTAAGCTATATTGTAACAATTATGTCACGTTGACAAAATCGAAACAATGGTGGCTTTAATGTGGCCTTCAGCCGTGTATTGTCATTAAGTCCATTTCTGGTGAAAGCTTAACCTGTGGTTACCACGGTCAATATTACCACTGAAAAATTACTTTACAGCTAAAACGTTTTGTACGGCGGATAATTTAGCAACCTCTCGCAAGTTATTACCTAACATTAAAGTGATGAAAACGAAAACCATTCTAAATAAAAAAAATACAATTCATTTTTGCGTTCTGATCAGCCCACAATTATGATGAAATATAAAGCGTGGTAAAATGCAAACAGCTATGTGATCATTTTGTAAATGCAATCCCACCCACGGAATTTTTAAAAAAATATGTCAGTCACATGTTATTAAAAGATAATTGATCTACATCATTTGTAGGAGCTACTCCTGCTGATGTCTTAATTCATATCACGGTTGAACACTGCACAGAATCTAATTTTCCCGGCATTCTCTTTCTTTGTTGTATAATTATCCATGCATTGTTTAAAGAATTAAACAAATGTAACGGACCAACGGTTAAAACAAGGATAATCTTGTTCACGGCCTAATAAATATTTTGTAATTAAATGTTTTCTGAACTTTTCTTCGCACAGAGAAAGCCGCCTTTTTCAAGAAAATGGTCGCTGGTATGATGGGCGGTATGGGAGACAAGTACGAAGGCAAGAAAGATGAGATGTGAGTCAGCCAAATAACCGGAAGTCGATAAAATCGCGGATGAACCGGAAACCGGTAAATCGGTGATGGATAGCGAAAAACAAACCAAATATTTTGTAACTGTTGCTCATTAATTAAGGACTAAATACTTCTTTTACTAATTTCGTCACTTTCATGGTCAGTTTTATTTCTTAATGTATTAAATGATGTGCAAAAGAATACGAAAACAATGTATATGTTCATAAAATAAAGTGTCTAGGAGAAGTATTACCAATTTATTTTGTTTTCATTTTTTGCAATGAATAAATTCTTGTATTATTCGTATTATGTATTGCTGAATAATACCAGAGACATTATCCCAAATACATGCTAATAGATTTATATATATAAACATACGTACGTACATGTATGACAGTATGAGCAAATGTACAAATGTATATAAACATACTTACGTACATGTATGACAGTATGAGCAAATGTACAAATGTATATAAACATACGTACGTACATGTATGACAGTATGAGTAAATGTACAAATGTATATAAACATACGTACGTACATGTATGACAGTATGAGTAAATGTACAAATGTATATAAACATACGTACGTACATGTATGACAGTATGAGTAAATGTACAAATGTATATAAACATACGTACGTACATGTATGACAGTATGAGTAAATGTACAAATGTATATAAACATA
>JARFOD010071120.1:0-47213 GCA_031763545.1 Mopalia muscosa
ACAGACAGTACCCAAAATGTTTCCTGCAAAACTAGACCATGTAGGGAAGCTTTGAATAAAATATTAATATGATTGGAACAGCAGTTGCTGAGATATAGTGATAACAAGAATTGTTATGGGACGGACGGCCGGACGGACTGACGGACGGACGGACTGACGGACGGACGGACGGACGGACGGACGGACAGACCTGGTCATGCCGCTAACAAAACAAAGATTAGATCATGTAAAATAAGTCTTTATGGAGCTTTATTATTGTGGCGTTTAGTCGTATTCAAGGAGACTGTACAGGGTTCCATTTTCGGAAAGAGAATAGATACTGTGAACTGTTTTATACTTGGTATGTTCTGCCAGCGGGTCATGGAGGGCTATGGAATAACTCGAGAGTAAAACCGTACAACAATAAGTTGACACATATTCGCAAAGGCTTTTTGCAGGGATACCAGTAGATAGATAGACTTGTCAAAGTGATGTGTATATGAAAAGGCCCAGAGAGACTTGTTTATTAGAGTCTACAGACAAGGATATGTTCGGGTTGACCGAAATCAAAACATAGCATGTCTAATGGAGTGTTGTCGTTTTGGCACATCGATTTAATCCCATTACGATTATTTCCACTGGTGCAATCTCGCTCTATCGTGATGTGTTGAAATCTGTGTGCTGCATGTATAGGGTTGCTTTGGGTAGGTCACGAAATACGTGTTACCAACAGAAGAGTCTTTACAGTAGGGCACGGAACTAATTGTCTATAGCCTTTCAGTGGTATTCTGTTTCAGGGGGTATTTAACCTCCAGACCAAAGGTTATTTGGGGTCTCTAGAAATGTTTGTCTCTCTTTCGGTTGATCAACATTGATTGGCGTAACGCACATCTGAACAAATGTACAAAATGAACTTTTGAAAGGGTTCGGAACTATTGCATCAATGTGAGTTAGTTCTTACAATTGTTTACACAACAAAATTGAGGGTGTATTGACATAAGACTCCAGTGAGTAATTCATGCACATAGTGCAATTTGTAAGTAAGTTGAGTTTTTTTTAGTACAGTGGTGGGTCCAGTCGATAGAATGATGTGCACTAAACTAGATAGACATTGGACCTGTAATGAACATACACTACACACATTGAAAACACTTTAATATACTGAAGCCTCGGTCTCAAACTATAGTACAAATTCTTTAAAATCAATAAAATCGATTCATTCACCTATAGCAGAATTAATATGAAAAAAGTTACACACTAACATACATTTGATGTCAAAATAACTCTGTCTAATGTGTCTAAATAACGAAAACTGCAAGCTGAAAAAGTATTTTAACGTTCTTTGATGGATTCAAAACTGAGCCCTTGATGAATAAAATACCAAGGCCAGCAGCTAGTCAAATTAAACCTTGCATCACAGGTTTTGATATCCGTTAAACTGAATCAAACAAATATGATGATCTTTAAACTGATATAAATAAGAATTAACAGGTATATGGTGTGACACTAATCTATAAAATAATAATTCCAAACATCGAGAGCGAACTCTTACTTTAGTGAATAACTTTAGTGAAGTAAAAGGTGCTGTTATAGACCGGAGTATATCTGTTGTAATACATGCAACAGATAATGTCTGTTTTGCTAGCGCATCAACTTTTTCATTTCAATATAGCTTGGTATCCATTCAAATTGGACGTTTATATTTTGATGCGACAATAGTTCACATATATGGGATGCCATTAACAATACGTAATAGATTGCACAATGTAAAATTATAAAGCTTGCAATAAACTCAAAGAGTCCGTAAAAATAACAATTCTAGACGGCATCAGTGTTCGTAATGTAATGACGTCATGAAAACAGAATATCAATCACTTGAGCAATGAAAACAGACGGATGATTGGAGTGTCTAAGGAATTGTCTCTTTTTATATCCCGTATCTAACAGCTGTTACAGTCCTTCATTTTGAAGCGTCCGTAAAACAATCCACATATAGTGTAGTAATTCTGCTGTAGAAAGAGCACTGACATATTACTTGCCACAACATCCGCCGCAATTATTTGGCTAAAATTACATTTGGGCATAAATGTTTAATCACGTTTGGGGTATATTAGCTTTACACTCATATATCAAAATTCTAGAAGTTTACTGCGTCTATTTTGCCTTTCTTGAAATGACTGACTTTAATTTTGTATTATATTGAAAACATAAGTGTGTAGAATACAAGTAGCTTGCGATAGGAACAAAAGGAAACAACATGCTGTTATCTGTCTGTCGATTGCAGAAGTTGGACGTCTTGATAATACGCTTGTTGACCCTCTGCTTAGTTTGCTTGAAGAGTAGCAATACTGTCTGGACTTAGCAATGGAGGAATATTAACTTTCCAACATTATTAAAACAGTTTACATTTTATGGTTATGTGAATTATTGCTGAAATACACGACCGGCATTATTACATTAGTTAAATACACTTAACCACTATAATTGCTTACGGCAATATAATTAAAGTGAAGACATATAATATCGAATATTCTCCGAGCTATCGATCCATGCGGAGAAATAAAATCAATTATCGCTGTCGGTCTAACAGCTAAAAAAGAAGACAGAGGCGCTGAAGTGGGACTTAAGTGATATCAGAAGTCAATTGTCTATAGAAGTATGTAACGGCCTATTGTCCCGTATCAACAACATTGTGGATTTTAGTCAGCTTTAAACGTTTCGTTTGGCGCAAGACCGCCATTAATTTGCCATAGGCCGAACTGCTCACTCCCAAACTTTCGTTCAGCGAAAACCCCTAGCACATACCTTATATCAGGCTGCAGTGTGATATAAGATGTCAAGGTGGCTCAAAATGTAAACAACAGCACAATCACCCCTCCATCAAATTGTGATAAATACACCAAATGTGACCTTTTTAGGCTATATATATTACACTGACCAGAAACCGCCACTCAAGTACTTCACATCAATACCAAATACTCCACCAAAAACAAATTTCCAAGACCAAAATAAATAAAATAAGAAAACACACCATGTTTTAATAAGAACTATATTCGATGGTGACAAAACGCAAGTAAATAATGGTATTGACATAGGCTTCCCAGCCGATCTCACGTTTCTCCGTTGCGCCTATATACAATTTCAGTAATGACTAGTGAATTATGAGTAACAAATAACTTAGCCTACGCCAAATGTGCCTTGATTCAAATACACAAGTTGCGCAAATTACATGCACTGCTTGATGTGTTTGATCGATACAAACTCTGAAAATTAACATTGTTAACTGTATAAATATCAAAAAGCGATCAGGAATGACAATGTACTCTATAGTTGTTATTTGTTTATTATAAGTAACCAATTCGAAGTCAAAATAAAAACTGATCCGAATTATACATGCTACTTCATATGGTCTTCGGCAACTATTTAACAATTTAAAGATAATTGTAGTCAGAAACGTAACACAAGTCATCAACAAACTAAATGCATTAGGTCTTTGGTATATTTTCCTTATTATAACCCGGGATTACAATATACAGGGATATGTAATAGAAAGTAAGCTTTAACCTTGGTATGCACATGAAAACACGAACCCTTCGCGGAGGGCGCGGGAACTGTTGGACTAGAAACCTTGTATACGCGGATAATAAAATGGCGGCAGATTGAAAGAGGGGTGGTGGGGGGGGGGGGGGGGGGTGGAAGCAGGGATGGTGTCCTTTGGTGTCTCAAACTGCTTAAATAGTTTTTCATTCAGCCCCTCGTCAACCATGTGATTCTGTCAAAAAGATGTTAAGGCTTGTCTAGTTTCTTTAACAGTTGAGATACATTCATATTTCGATTATTGTTTAGGACTGTAAAAACTGTGAAAATCAAGAAAATAATTACATTGTAACATTTGTGTCTACAAAGTCATTGGGGGCGTTAATGGATTCAATTATAGTTGTTTTTCTGCATCACTAACATTGAATGTCAATATAGGAAAAGTTAACTGTCATTCTGATAAATTGACAGCCCGTATATGTCAAGTATTTTAATGTTTTTGCGCACCTTTACAATCAAACAAAACTCGTGAAATTGCGAGACTCACATCAGCATATATAAAACCCAAGTTTTGCACATGCGTATTGACAACTGTCAAACTTTAGCAATTTTCCGCAATCTTTAAAACAATACCAAGTTCCTGATTTTATGTGGATTGGGCCTGGATATGACCGAGCTACATATCCCTGTATATTGTAATCCTAGTTATTACCATACATTTTGGTTACCAATTACGCTTTGTGTTGTATTATGTAACATCGCCCGATATACGTGATCTATGCCCACAATTGGGCCTAGGAAAAATATGAATTTGAATCTGAAAATTTGTCTACAGCAAAGCCAGATTTTCCATCCTGTGGACGTCTATTACTTTCGAGGATAATTCTCTCGCATAGTATCCGATGAGCATCGATTGTGGGTTTATCGACCTGCGGCTTAACAGATCTGTTTCGCTTTAACCCAGATAACAAGAACACTTTATGGCAACTGGCATGAGGTATCTGCTGATCTCCTGGGGGAACTGTCCTAAACATAACATTGTCAGTGAAATAAAGTTCGGATACACGGGATTAAATGCCTTATTCGTGAAATTAGGGTTCTATCAACGACTCACGGGATGCGAAGTGGTCATGATATATGGACTGCTCTTCACAGTTGTACCGAATCATGCCGGCTACTAGTTATAACATTTAAGGGTTACTAGATAACAAAATATATGACAATTTCTTGTAGAAAAGGAAATAACTATTTCAATTATAATGTTCTACTTTTGATTTGGACGTATTTCAGAAAAAAACATTTTAAACGTATATGTAAAAATGGTCGTATAAGACTGTGGTAAACTTGAGTGAATTGCATTGATAAACTGGACATAAGTGTTAACACAAGGCATAATTATATATATCACCACATTTCTGTTTCCACTATCTTATCTTAAAATGCATCAGCAATGAAGAATACCAAATGAACCAACATATTTAAAACGATTGTTAATTTGATATTTTATCAATTCGTTATAGCTGTCACTGTTTAACTTGAGATTAAATCTCCATTCCTTTCCCTTGAGTTGTAATAAGTAGTTGTGCAATAATACGCTTCATTTTGTCTGGTCCAGTTATCCTAAAAATGTTTTTACGTTCGTTATCCAAACTTCCCGCAAGCGAAAGTACATAGATGTGCTGTATATTTATAGACGCACGGCTAAAGCGTCTGTGTTTTAAGAATAAATAATAAATAATCTGTAACCCGTTAAGAGCGAGAAGTAGGGGGGTTTATCCACTCCCAGTTTATGCCTGGGCTGCAGTAAATATGGAAAGCAAACTGAAGGTAGATTTTATTAACCATGTTCATCCCCAGTGCAACATTACCATAGAAGCATAGTCATTATCACGTTAACAGGTTTTTAAATACACCCTTGGGAATAATGGTTCTTTGAAAGTTCTTTAGAGAAAAAGATGTTTTTATAAAGAACCATTACGACAAAAACGATACTTTGATATAAAAACAAAGAGATTAAAAGTTGGAACATTTGCTGTGAGAGTTCCATACAGAACCAAAAGGGTCCCTCAAGAGCCATGACTGAAGAACCTTAAAGAGCTCCATTAGAGCCATAGTTTTCTAAGAGTGTAGTTACTTTATACTCTTTTGGTTATTTGATGTTATGAAGTTATTCCAGAGAGAAGCAGACTTCCTCTTGGAAGAGACTATTCAAAAACAGAATCATTAGACTAGCTATCTACTGATAATGCACAAGTCTTTATCGAACATTTGGTGTGTTGCCTTCTGTAGTTTTTCTAGGTTTCAATTTGCCGTCATGGAAATTCACAACGTTTCACTTTCTTTAGCTTCGACAGTAAAGGGATCAGTTTTTTATTATTCAGAATCGGAAAACAACAAATAGTGATATGGAATCTGTTACCATGGGCTTGTTCAGCGAATACACCTCAAGGCAAAAGTGTTTCCGTGTAAACTCGGTTTCTATTGCGATTCACACGTCTCTGCCCGAATCAACTGATTTCCAGTAGTTTAGGGGAAAACTGTTAAACTGTTAATCACTCTCTCCGTAACATTTTTGAGGAACTAATAAGGAAGAAGATATGTTCATTTGTTTGTCCTGTACGGCACAATGAGCGTCAATTATAAATGTGTTGAGCCCGCGGCAGTGGCTCAGTGGCAGCGAGTGCGCTTCCTGGACTGAGCATGCTTCGATTTACCGTTCACGGATTCGAGTCCGCCTTTCGACCATCATGTATATGAACGAGTCACATGTTGTGGCTCCGGCAATCTCTGGGTTGGTTTTTACGAGATTTCCTCCCGGTTTTCCACCGTAATAAGGCTGTGGACAATCCGTCGTCATAAGTGAAATACCCTTGAGTGCGAGGTTAAACACCAATCAAACAAAACAAACAAAATAAATGTGTTGAGATCAACCATTTTACATAACTCTCTGTTAACTTAAATGTAAAGAGTCACAATGACATGTAAATAACTTAAATAATAATTTGTTACCTTCAGGTTAAACAAATAATCTCACAATCATATATGTGTTGAAGCACACCGTAAACTTTAAGGCCCCAAACACGCACAAATATTGCTTTAGTGGATCTGGAATTCTAACACAGTGTCCATGACTCACGTATTATAAGGAGATAAGTTGTTAGCTCGGTGCAGGCACATTTTCTTCAGCATCTGTTTTTACAGGATGTTAATACCAAACATGAGGTCAGTGGCCCACACACTGGAGCACAAATGTTAGTTAAGGATGAAAACTATGAGCAACATTCAAACTCTCTGTCAACTTAAATGTAAAGAGTCACAATGACATGTTAATACCAAACATGAGGTCAGTGGCCCACACACTCGAGCACAAATGTTAGTTAAGGATGAAAACTATTAGCAACATTCAAACTTTTCTTCGGATTGTGGATAAAAACTACTGTTCTAATGTAATCGTTCTTATGTTTAAACTTAGAATCTGATCAATGCGATCACGAATAGAAATTTGCAGGAAAACATGTCAATATAAACAAAAAGGACTTCGTATTTTATAACATATGAATATCATCTTCTTCTGTTAACCTGCTCTGATTGTCTAGTTCTCTCTGTGGCAGTTAAAAGCTGTCCGATGATC
This sequence comes from Mopalia muscosa, assembly GCA_031763545.1. Lineage (NCBI taxonomy): Eukaryota > Metazoa > Mollusca > Polyplacophora > Chitonida > Mopaliidae > Mopalia > Mopalia muscosa. The sequence continues at coordinate 7,148 of JARFOD010071120.1, forward strand.
ATGCAATTACACTCATAATTATAAGAATAAATAAAGAAGTTATTTTCCCCTGCTTTTCTTCGACCCTTTTCCTGTTCTACTTGTTGCGTTGTAGGTAATTAAATAGTGCATTCTAGATTCTAACAGTCAAACACGAAAAATGATGTTGAACGTAAAGTCCAATAATAACTATGTAATATGAGAAATAGTAAACCATGTGTTCACGTTCTCCTAGAGTTGCGTAATCTGACGAATGTTATGGCATGTGTTCAGGTCTTTCTATTACAGTTACGTAATGTGACGAATGTTATCGCATGTGTTCAAGTCTTCATATAACAGTTACGTAGTGTGACAAATGTTATCACATGTGTTCACATCTTCCTATAACAGTTACGTAGTCTGACGAATGTCATCGCATGTGTTCACGTCTTCCTATAACAGTTACGTAGTCTGACGAATGTTATCGCATGTGTTCACGTCTTCCTATAACAGTTACGTAATCTGACAAATGTTATCGCATGTGTTCACGTCATCCTATAACAGTTATGTTATCTGACGAATTCTATCCCATGTGTTCACGTTTTCTTAAAACAGCTACGTAATCAGACGAATTTTATCCATGGGTCTTCACGTTTTCCTATAACAGTTACATAATTTTACAATGTCTATCTCATGCCTTCACGTTTTCCTATACCAGTTACATAATCTGTCGAATTATATCCCATGCATGTGCTCACATTTGTCTATAACAGGTACGTGATCTGATGAATTTAATCTCATGCGTTCAAGCCTTCCTTTCAGAGTTACGTGGTATGTCTGATTATATTGTGTGTGTTCACGTCTTCCTGTAACAGCTACTTAATCTGAGAAATTCTACCCTATGTGTTCACGTATTTATATTACACTTACGTACATGTGTAATCTGGAAATTTTACCCCATGTGTTCACGTCTTTCTATTACTGTTACGTAATCGGAAAGATTTCGTCCTATTTATTCACTTGACCTAAATTCATGTTTACATTTTACTTTAACATTTATTCAGATTGATCAACATAGTGATATCCTGAGTTAGATCAATACAGGGAGATCGTCTATCCTATGCAGAATGAAGGGCTGGAATTCCCATCTAACACACCTTATGTAGACGTCCCTATTAGCACTGATAATTGATTTTATTTCTCAGCATAAAGGCCCTGAGCAGAGCGAGTAATTTTCATCTTTGGAGATACTCAGCTCTAGCCAAAAGACCAGCTCTACGACTATTAAACTGACCAGTATGTTTTAAACTAATTAGGACTAATCGGAACTGGCTGAGGCAATGGTCTCAGGGGAGGTCAGCTGTCCGTTACATATACCATTAGCCTGCCACAGTGATTGGACTATAATACATCTGATTAACTCAGTATTCTACCGAGTAGTATTTTGTCAAAAGCGTTAAAAAATCTGCACAGGAAAAATGTACTTAGAATCTGTGCACAATTATTAGACACTGCATTTGTTAAAATGTCTCAGCAGAAAATCAAGTGTTGCCACTGCTTCTTAGCAATATTGGAGAACTGTGACCTTTAATAGCACACAATTCTACATTGATGTTGAACAATCCATTCTCTATATTATCTCAACGTTATACAGTTCAGCTTCAAACTTTGGTGTACCTCGCACTCTGTCAAAGGTTAACTGTATACAATTTTTTTAATTTAATTTCAATTAACAAGTGTTATTTATTTATATAACAGTTTGATAACGTCCTCGTGGATTTTGAAGATATTTCAAATCAGTTATAAACAAAACTAATAATTTTGTAGTAGTGGTGTTACCTGAAGAAATGCACGATTTTCAATAAGTTGTCGGTTAAAGCTGTGTTTGTGTTGATGACCTGGGCTGTGCATTCAATTGATGACTGAAATTAAAGGTGTTTTCGTTCAATCCGATGAGGTGACCTTCATGTGACTAGGGATTGGTAATAATGGCACATGCGTGGCTGTGTGTTGACAATAGATAGATTTATAATGGAAATGAACGGTTTCTGTTTATGGTGTGAATCTCGATTCTTGATTGGTATTGATGGAGATTAATGTCGTGATCAGGAAGATTGGTCAGCCGAGATCATTGCACTAAGACCGGTATTGTGCGGCTAAATTGTCTCAGATTACACCGTGTAACTAAACTACTGAGATGAACGTCTTCAGAGCAAATAAACTGAAGGCACAAGGTCTGTTCCGAAACACCCGAGTTCAAACAACAAATTTATACCGATTAGCTAGACAAATCGGCTGAACACCTCACGTGATGAGATCCCATATAATTGTCACAAAACTGTTCAAGTGGATATAACTTAGCTTTCGTCTGGGTATATAATATAACACTGAATTGCGTTAGAAGCTGTATATGACGAATGCATGAGGACAAATTTCAGTGTGAGAATATAGTTTGTGTCGGTGTCTCACAACGGTGTGAATGTGTGAGTCTATAGTTTGTGTCGGTGTCTCACAACGGTGTAAATCTGTGAGTCTATAGTTTGTGTCGGTGTCTCACAACGGTGTGAATGCAGGTGTTACGGTTGGGCAGTTCTTTTATTGCCTACCTGGGCAGTCAAATCAAGAAAACCATTCTGTTAACAAACCCACACATTTCGAAATCAATAACTAAATGAAATGGAAGCCTTTTCAAATCGGCACCATAAAGGACCAACTTTGTTTATAGGAGTTATAGCGATAAATACTGTCACAATGCCGGTATTGTTTGTTTCTCAGCCTCTATCGAATTCCCCCTTTGAACTGATCAATAAACAATTATAGCTTGCCTAACTGATTAATGTTTCCACCAACACTAAAGCCAGCTTATACTATTGCTGAAATTGTAAAACACGTAAGGCTGTTTATTAATAAAAATCACCCCGTATACATGTACTTGCCTGTTATTATACCAATGGACAATCCCTTTTACAGAGCCACAGGCGCACTCTGTTTATCATTACCAGCTGAGCATATTTTATATCAAGGATAAATCACAGTTTTTTTGTTTTTTTGTTTTGCTAGATGTTTGGTTGTATAAGTTTGGTCGTTCGTCTTAATGATTGAAGACTGCAATGAAAACTTGATAAATGCCATCTGGTTTCAATTTTAGTTGAACAAAACCTGCTTCACGTGACAGCAACTGCAGTCTTATCGAAACAGTATAGATGTTAAATGTGTATGTCCGCATAGATTGTTACAGCGGCCACAGACGACGAAGACCATAGTATGTAAATTGTGTTTTATTGAACACAGGAACACTCAAATATACTGTGTACCATTTGGTGAGTTTTACAGCTTCATGCAGATAAAACCCCCTTGATGGTTGAGTTGAGTGGGACTCTCTAGCGATCTGTTGTTGGCGTATTTAGGGCAAATAGCAGACAGACTCCGCCAGCAAACCTACCGATTTATGTAACCTTGAACTTGAAATAGCCAGAAGTTGCAAAGCTGCTTGCAAAGTAATAAATGAAAATGAAAACCAGTACACAACAACATCTATTAAGTATTGCTTGTCGAGGGATTTATAGGTGTAAAAGGAACCTGTATTGTCAGATAGAGATACTGCATTGGAAAGGAAAGAAGTATATTTAAGCTGACCATTCCAACATACGTTTGTATTTCTGACAAAGCATAGTCAGGGGTGAATTTCCGCTCGAGTGCAGCAGCTACGGTTAGATATCTCTCACACAGGATGTATGGACGAAGGTAATGAAGATCATCGTTATTCAAATAAGAAAGAAGAGGGATATATTTTTGGCAATATCAGAAAAAGGAAGGACTGGTCAATTCCAACTAGGATCGTAAACAATTTCCGTGTGCAACTTAAAATGAATACGTTTAATTTTTGACACTCATCATAATAGGGAATTGGCGAATTCGTGCCACAAAATACATACGCCATGCAAAAATATGTTACATTACAATGATATACATCCGTTGAACTATCCTGTGTAATAAAAGAACGTCCATATAAGTCAATTTCACTAGAAAAGATTGCATTTAAACAGTGTCAGATAATGCCTCTAACGTTTTTAAAATTAATAACCAAGATATGGAGAAAGTATAAAGCACAATCAATGTACCGCTTGTATGTAGATGCACCGGCCAACACAATTGCACTTAGGATTGTAGTTTACAAGACGCTTTTTTAAATCGAAATATATATACATTCGTGAAATACGTGTAAAGAAGTAAATACTTTGTTGGACAAAAGTTTAATACAAGGTACACGTTATTGGGTATCATCCCATTTAATAGCATGTTTTAATGTTCTATGTTTATGACCCAGCGGGCATAAATAATGCTGTAATGATTCGCGGACACCATGTTTCAAATGAAATATGGGTGCAAAACAAAACATAACGCTTTTGAAGTCAGATGGTAAGTGACGTGTCATTTAAAGTTTGATCCTTCAAACCGAACTTCAAAATCGCCATTGATGTTCTTATTTAATATAAAACAATGGTTTACCATATTGAATGCTTTCGATAAGTCGAGAAAATAACAAGGCTGTACATTTTATTTCCCTTTATAACCTGCTCATATAAAGACATATTTCATGATAACTTGAATGAATTATTTTTGTGTCTGTAAGAAAGGGAGTCAGGTGAGTAGCAGTATTTTCAATATTTTGGGATAACTTAGTCTAAACCGATTCGAATTTAAATAATTTTGCAGGTTGAAACTTGTCCAGGAATCGAACCCACGACCCAAGACGTTGAGTTGCATAAAAATCCATATTCCATGGTGATGTCCCTGATATTGTAGACCAGCAAGAAACGTCACATTTCGGATATGTGTATTTTTCGTTATGACCTCGGGGTAAATTCGACCCTGATCAGCCACTGAGTATAGCAATTGTTTTCGTTCCGACGACTGGCTAAATATGTGTCGAGTTTATAGTTGCATGCCGTTTATGGTCCTTGTAACAGGCGCATATTGCACAGGATAAATGCGTTTCGTTTGGTATGCAACATTATTATAATGCATCATTTTTAAACATGCGTTCTTCTGAATCCTTTTGTGTGGAACGTCACACGATACGTTATAACAGGGGGCTTGGGCCTTAATGCCAATTGGGTTTATCTATATTGACATAATGCAATCTGATAGCCTGTAGACAAACACAGCTGTACAAGAAAAACAGTGCTAAATGTTATTCCGTTCCGAAATGATATCTATTAAAATCATTTCATAACAACACAGTTTTTTTTTCTTATTATGGCCCATTTGTAAAACAATTGCAACATTTTATAAATCTCATAAAACATATATATCATATACATATTGCTGGTACTCGAAATACAATTAGTCGCGACTACTAGATTAAATCGCTTTAATATGGTGTGACGCCGTCTTATAGAAGAATATATTTTAAAGAAGTTCGAGCAACTGGGATCAGTTAAAACGTAGAACAAAGAGAGGGTTATACTTTATTTTAAATCATGTTATAGAGAAGTTGATCTTTTATTTGATATTAAAGGCTTCCATCAGGAGAAGCTTAGGTCAGTGTTTTCATCCGTCAACTACACAAACATTTCAAGGATTATTCATTGTGTGTTTGAGGTACGTTGAGGGTAAATGTAGTAGATATATACTAGATAACGCACTTAATTCCAATATTCATATTTTTAATTATGTTGAAATATCTCACATTTAATGTTATTACTAGTTGATCTTGTTAAATGCAATTTGTTGTTCTGAATAGTTAGCGTGACAACATGAGCAGGCAAATGTAGAACTTTTATTCTGAAAGAATTTTAGTCCAATGACCATCATAAAAAAATATGTCCACAATGTTAAATTGAGATATCACACAAGGACATGGATACTTTTAAACAGAGGCGTGTTCCCTTAACCACCAGGACCCGGTTGCTCGATGCGCTATCAAATTTAATCACCTAATACATGACGTCACCGGTCACCCCAGGTTGCAATTCGAGCTCTCATCCGCTATTACCGATTAAATATTGTGTTATCGACTACTCTCGTTCAAGCAACTGACCCCTGGTACTTTAATAGTTGTGTTGCTCTTGTGAGTTATAAAGGGTGGTGAGAGCATATTCTTTGGATTAACACTTTCTAATTTTAAAAAAAAATCTAGTTCATAAAACTCAGGAGACCTCGAAACAACAACATTCAGAGTCCGGCTATATATTAGCCAGCAATCAATACAAGCCTTTGGACCACTCGTCTAAGCGGAAGTAGGCAGGTTAAAATAGTACTCGCGAGAAGAATCACAGTTTTATCCACGTGTTAACGCGAAAGAGTAAACCCCTAGGGAGCATTTGTGGTGATATCTCTGACCCAGTGGCAATACCTGTACTTACTGCACGTCACGGCCTTTACACAAACAGGAAAAACACGTTTATTTGAGTATTGGTCTGGGAACCGATTGAGAAAGGGTTCGTGTGGTTATTGTGCGATATTGTACAGCAAATGAACGACAAATGAACTATTTATCGTGTTATGGAATAGTTGGGACCATACAGACAGATATACACGTGGAGTTGACGGCTGAATGGCTGATGTGTTTTGTAGGCGTCGTCGGGAAGTACAGTATCCACCCATATTATCTTCCCGACAATACCATACATGTTAAATTCTGAGGGTGAATGTAAGGACAATCTTCTCAAATCCGCACAAAAAAACAAAAATTAAAAAAATATGCTGCTTATCGGAGTTCTATAACGGTACAACTATGCTGTCCTCACAAACGAGTGATGTCCATATTGTTTATTCCCTAGCCCCTGACAAGCACACCGCTCCAACTGATCGCGTTACAATGTATAACCTGGTGATACTAACATAATACTGTATTCGTGTTATTGCTGATGACTTTGCTCGCCATATAATCCTCTGTGTTAATTTCCACGAACACGTCACAGTTGCCTTTGTTACTTTATAGCAGTTCACAATCCTCTTACTAGCTACATAGAGCCACACGCACACTACACTGATAATTGACAGTGTATTTGATTACACATTCCAGTATTTTACAGAGCTCCTTCCAAATGATGGGTTTAAGGGCCGATAGCTAAGAGTACATATCTACTCCATGCTTTGTAAATTCTCCGTTTGAATGGATTTAAAACTAATTTTGGGAAACATTGTACTATTGTAACTGACGCTATTGCTATACACATTGAATGAACACTGACGCTATTGCTATACACATTGAATGAACACTGACGCTATTGCTATACACATTGAATGGACACATTTGTATTTCGGCAACAACCGTTTCGACAAATCGATAGCTAGACGTATTATTACACTCTTATTATTACAACTAAAAACTTATCCTTGCGAGATTTTAATAAATGGTGCATATTTCAGTATTTGTACTCTGTTTGAAACCCTATATCCGAGAAAAGTATACGTGTGCTTTATAAACCGTGTGATATAGAGGGAGTCTTAGACCTGCTCTTGGGGGGGGGGGGGGGGGGGATACTTTCACAGTGTTGGAGCACAGTGGGACTTTATGTTGGCCTCGTTTGGCTGCTTTCCTGATTTCTCTTCCGATGATACAAATAATATTTATTAATTGGTTTACAAAAGCTGGTGGGAATAAAACCCATTCGGGTTTGTACTATCCTGTAGAATCCGATTTATCTAATAAAAGTAACTTAACATTGGCGAAAATTGAGAATTAATTTATTTAGTTTTATAAATCTATATGTTCACTTGCATAATGAACTTTATTATGTCCATTGCACCATGATTTCGTCAAGAAGAGTAATGGGTACTCACCGTATGAGACTTGACCTGTATGTTTAACAGAGATATTGAAATGCAGCGTTTTAAGCTTTCTGGCTTATTATACCAGACGCGTGGGCCTTTAATGATCAGTGAATAGAACGCAATATATAAGCACTGTAAGGAAAACTACAGAGAGACCCTGTATGAACATTTATAAATACAGTGTATTGTAGGAAGTTTAAAACTTGACACTTCTGAAGCAAAGAAGAATGTGTGTTAACCTGTAGTCAGAACTAATACACAGCCCACAGAAACAGTCAGACTGGTGTGATACTGTTTAGCAGCAGATTTAGTTTAGTTAGTAATGTGGCTGTATGTATCAAAGAGCAGAGGCGAGGATACGCTGCCGAAGAGTTCGATTAGATTATGAACAGGACACAGGAAATGTGGACAAACAAGCTATTGGCCTACAAGAAGATATATAAGTTTAGGGACGATCTTTTGTCATGGACAACTAAATAAAGGTGTATGTCTACAAGGCTAAATGCTATTGTAGCATATTCACAAAGTTATGTTTGTTATTTTAAAGTTACTCGTTTTTCTTTTGTCTGCACTGACATATAGCAGGGTTTTTTCATCTGAAAATTAAAACTGCTTTGAAAGAAGCCAAATACGCCCTACATGGTGTTCAACAAAGGGTGTTTTTAAAAAGCCAATCGAAGCTACTGATAATGATTGTTTGTTTGTTGATTGGGGTTTAACGTCGTACTCAAGGGTATTTCACTTATATGACGACGAACACAAATACAGAACATCACACACATCTGCTTCCCGTTACCCTTTAGCTCTGCGAACACCAGGGCAACAGAAAGCAACCTCTTTTCTCGCCTCTTGCGATAGACTGAGTAAGCCAAGGGAGTATTCTGCAGGGCCATGGCCCACGCGCTGCCCCACGGGGCCTACTCATAATGAAGAAAAACAAGGCGGGACAACACGAAACAATGAAAAATGACGCGTCGGTTATGAAACATTTGCGAAGGCCGATTATCTCGTGATGCTGACTATATTGGTCATTGATAGGCCAAACGATTACCCACGTTGCCTTGTTTATCTGCGCAAACTTGTGAAAGAGTACTATAATCTTTGTATTGGGTGTTAGAAGTGGCATAAAATTATTTTCAAAATGGGCGGGCTCGTTTCTCGAAATTTCTCAATTCAAAGCTCCTTCTAATGCGTTCATTAGTGTGAAACACAGCTGTTTCTGTTTACTTATATAAGTTAGAAGGAAAATGTGTGCATGGAAACCCAAAACCCCCAGTGAATTCCTGCATTAAATTGAACAAGACAAAGTCTTTCTGTCAGCGACCAATAACGATTAAGACCAACACCAATTTTACCTGGGCTCAGGATAAGGTTTGTTCAATTAAATCTTAGTGAGGATTCAGAGCAATAGAACACGTTAATTTCGGGCACCTGTTACTGGCACGTGGCTCCCACTGCTTTTAACTCCACATCGTGTTTAACCAATGTATTTTTGTAGAAGGAAGAGAAGGCCGTTAAAGTCCGGTGGCAGTTTGTTTTTAGCAGCCAGGAAGCAACAGATACTTTCTATGATTTTAAAAAGAGAAATAAATACTTTTGACAAGAACCTATCTCATCCTTAAATTCCTTCGTGTGAGGTTTGTTAGACGCCTTGTTTTGTTCTTGTAGGGTCAGTAGATAGATAGATGGGCGATGAACTGGCTCTAGTTTACCATTGTTAAATCTAAAACTGCGTCATGAGCTTCCGTCGTCTTAAAACACCATTTTTAAAGATAAAACAATTCAATATTGCTATAGTAAAGTCGGAAAAAGTATTCCCAAATTGTACAAAAAGGATGGATATTTAATCGAAAGCAAGAAAATATGTGTTTATCTAGTTTACATAGCATAGTGACGTTTTATATATTGCTAAAAACTATTTATATAAAAGAAAAGCTCCTTCTCGAAAGTTGCATATAGAAAATCGATAATAATAACCATTAGAAAATCGATAATAATAACCATTAGAAAATCGATCTGCGAGTTTATCAACATCTTTGTTAGTTTTGGCTTTTATGTATAAGCTATTCGTCCTTCAGTGTGAACTGTAATCGAACTCTGGGATAAAAAAAAACGGTATAGATTTTAGGTGTGTCACAAACGACATGGATACACGCATTTACATAATATTTTCATTAACACAAATGTTTGTATTAAGCTGCATATTTTCACGCCAAATATATTTATTGGACGCCTGTTTAATTGATGCCAGAAATACAGGAGTTTTGAGTATTGACCTAGCATATGCAACCAATACAAAAATATATACATATATTGTACGACACACGAACATCATCAAACTGGAACCTTTTGAAAAAATGATATATATTTTGTGTTCAAAAGACGATTTATGGGCTGGTTAACAAAGGGTAGTGATGACCGTTTATATCATCAGCAGTTTGTTATGAAACAAACATAGGAGATAAAACTCCATAAGAAGAGAAGATATCGTGGAATGAAGAACGGACGAAAACAGGCGAATGGAACAGGTGAGTTATTATCTGGAGCACATGTTATTGAAATAACGCGACCAGAGATAGAACATTTTCCATTCCTCCGAATGATTCGTAACCAAGTGAATTAGCTCTGAAATATAAGTCCCCATAGCGCGGTATTAGTGGGTTTAGATCCGATATATGGATACTGTCGTCATTCTACTGTTATTGTTACCGGAGCACGGTATTAGTGAGTTTAGATCTGATCTATGAATCATACAGTCATTTTACTCATATTATTACCCGAGCACGGTAGTAGTGAGTTTAGATCCGATCTTTGAATCATGTCGTCATGATAGTCATATTATTACCGGAGCACGATATTAGTGAGTTTAGATCCGATCTAAGAATCATGTCGTCATGCTACTCATATTATTACCGGAGCGCGGTATTAGTGAGTTTAGATCAGATCTAAGAATCATGTCGTCATGCTACTGTTATTATTACGGAGCACGGTATCAGTGAGTTTAGATCCGATCTAAGAATCATGTCGTCATGCTACTGATATTATTACCGGAGCACGGTATTAGTGAATTTAGATCCGATCTAAGAATCATGTCGTCATGCTACTCATATTATTACCGGAGCACGGTATTAGTCAGTTTAGATCCGATCTAAGAATTATTGTCGTTATGCTACTCATATTATTACCGGAGCACGGTATCAATGAGTTTAGATCATATCTATGAATCATGTCGTCATGTTACTGTTATTATTACCGGCGAGTATTAGTGAGTTTAGATTCGATATATGGATACTGTCGTCATGTTACTATTGTTTAACGGTGCGCGGCATCAGCTTGTTTTATAGAGCAACCAGCTTATGTACAATCGCGCCAAAGAAAGGCGAGACAATTTTAAATATCCAAAACATTGGCATGTATGCTACATTTCTATTTGTCTTTATCTCTGCAATGCGACAACTCTTGCCATATTACTGAGTAAATTGGAAGGAAGCCCAGTGAGTGGTTAAAGCTGTATTGAATATTCTTATCATTCACTAGTCTGTTATAATCCCTTCAGAAATTTGACATCAAGCCTTAATCGTGTCATATTAAGTAAGATTTTTGTCCAATGGTAACTCCTGTTTTCAAACTGAAAAGCCTACTTACATGGTCTTTATTCCTGAGACGTTCTTCAATATCAAATAATATATATTATTCATAGTAAATTTTCAATAAAAGTGTTCATACTGTTAATGTATATCAAAAGAAGCTATAATATCTAATACCCTCAGTTTATCGTTCCTGTGAACTGCTGATAGTTTGAGGACTGATGTGTTAGACATTTAATCTGAGTCGCTTCCTGTGTAAACTCCTTGCAAGCAAATATTCCTTGTTGTACTAGCCGCAGTAACACTCACTCAGATACCTTCCCAAATACTGATATCACCATTGTAATAATAGTACATAATTGTAGGATTTTGCTAAAACGTTGATTCACGTGACCTATCCCAGACTGTACTCTTTCGAGTGATGCCGCTTTGTCATTTCTACGTCCAATAACTGTATCATTCCATCTTCAAAGGAAACTTCAAAGACAAGTTGTGAAAGGTATATGCAAATCAGTTAGACAAAAATAGGACACAAAAGACCCCAGGAACTTGCTTTGGGACAATGGAGTTCGAATAAAGCCTGAGTTAATACCAATGTGCATTGAATCTTTCAGCTGTGGAATAGAAAGGCAATTGTCATAACAACGTATAGTCTGTTATACCAGATAAAACCTTCTTTGTTGGACAACAAACTAGAAATGTTTATTATTTGCTAGACAGTGTTAATTGTGATTCGGAAAATGTGGTATACATCATAACTTGCAAGAAGTGTCCGAAACAATATGTTGGCGAAACTAAAACCCCCTTTCAGAATAGAGCCAACAATCATTTGAGTTCCATTAGGTTAAAAATCATATCCCAGTTGCTTTCAATTGTTCTTTTCCTGGTCATAAAAGTTCATTTATTGGATTAAAACTAACCAAACGTTGTATACACTGGATTTCAAAAGGGAACCAGGTAAAGAGTCTTAAAACGACCTTATTCCATTTGTTTTCCAATATGACCTACCTCCATGTAGCACCCAGTGTGATAGTCTCCTTATAAAGGAATATCTAAATACTGTAAGTAAAATATCTAGTCCTCTCTCACAATGACATATTAGAGTATACAAGAGAATGGAAATCTTAAGACAAACTGGTTAATGCAAAATTTCAGACAAGGTCTAACAGTAATGTTTTAGTGGTGAAACAGAAAATGTTGTATCGTACTGTGTATGTTTAGCTGTTTTATCACTTTTACCTTTACATGTCTAATTAGTTTTAATTTCATTTTATTTTACTTTGTTAATTGTAAAATTCTTCTTACTTATGTTAAAAAGTTTTTCATTGATGTAAAAAACAATTTCACACATGTAAAATAAAAATTTATTCTATACATGTAAAATTTTTTGTAACATCTGTAAAATCCTTATTGACATATGGCTTGTGGTTGGAGGGAGAATTATTTTTCACTTATATTGAATTATATTTTTCAAATAAGTAAAATTATTTTAAACATATGTAAAATAAATATTTGTTTTACAGATGTGAAATTGTTTTTCACATATGCTTAGTTCTTTTTTATAAATGTGAATACATGTGAAAAAGAATTTCACATACATGAAAAAGAATTCCACACAAGTGAAAAATAATTCAACATAAAGATAGAAGTGATAAAAAGGCCTGCCATATGTATGCGGACAGTTTTCTGTTTTTTATTCGATGCTAATTTTGCTGTCTTTTGCTGTCTATTTGCTGTCTTTTATCGTTCTATTATCAATAATGGGTACATGTGCCTCCGTTATATAAAATATTGTCATTAACAAATTACTGGAACTTATTAATTATTTAACAGTAACATTAATGGGATTAGAAATTAAGTTCTAGAGATGAAAGTGAATGTGTGATCCATCATTTCGAACTACGCGGTTTCTATGTTAACGACGTCAGCTTTCCGTACATGTTCATGGCGAAGATACTCTCCCAGTCCCAGCTGGATATCAGTTATTCCAATGGGAGCATTTTTGTTCTCATGTTTGAAGAAATATGTTAACGACCTCGGTTAATAGTTGAAGTCGAGATAGTTACTTCAGAACTTTTAAACCGTAAAAGCTTCTCTCTATGAGGCTGGTTACATAGACTGTCAACATGCTGGGTTGATGGCTTTGAAATACGTTTTATAATAACCAAGGCTGTTTTAGTGAGATGGAGTGTTCGTGACGAGATAGTGTTTATTAAGACATAACACAAAGTTGATTGTTTATACTGGACGTAAGATAATGACTAGAAGACAGGAAGTTTTTAACAGTGTCAGCAAAACAATTATAGATAGTCAATGTGACGCCAAAGTGTATCGCAATAGGTACACCAGTTCTCGTTCATTTCAACATTGAAACTGTTTTCCTAAAGTAGGCATTGGTGCAGTCTCTGGTATTTTTTTCTTCAACTCCATTACAGCGGGTAGATTTAGGGAATGATGCTTACTAACTGTTTGTAAATCCTTTCTGAAATTTTGGTTCATTAACTATTTGTTATTTTGAACCTTCAAAATGCAACTATCACCTTAGTAGCCGATGTGGCAACAGAATCACAAAGTTGTTGTGGAATATGGCAACGCTATCTCAATGGTCACACTAGAGTTAAAGTTTGATTGTTATAAGATTTGAGAGGAAGGTTTAATGACAATAAAAAAAATATAAGGATGCTGTTATATAGCTGAGATGGTCAACGCCGTTCTTATATAAAGGATTTCCAAAGCCTAAAACTTTTCACATAATTATGCGAAAGTCTTTTCCACCTATGAAAATAATTTTACAAATCTGAAAACGATTTTCACATATGTGTAAAATAATTCAACATATGTGGAATAAAGGTAGAAGGGATAGAATGGCTTGCCATAGATACGTGGTAAACCGTTAGGGAAGAGCTCCACTACGACAAGTCTGAGTATTAGCACATATAGCCGTTGACGATTAAATGCAGCTTTTCAGTAATTCAAATTGAATGAATAAAAACACTGGCACTCGTCACTGGACACATAATTTAACACTGATCACAAACCATATTCTAATGTGATAACAGGATTTTATTTATTATGTATACACCGGTGAAATACTAGGATTTTCTTCACGCATTAAAGTGTTATTATTCTCTTAACTGATACCCTGTCCGAACTACAGTACTTTTTGAGCGACTACAGTACTTAATTGTGAAACAAATATATGACATTTTAATCTTGTAAGGTTGCAAAAGCTGATATGTTTTTAATACATACAACATTGATAAATTATGGTTTATTTCATTCATGCGTAGGAATTTCGAAGGATCACATTGGCCCATTCTGAGAATTGCGAGATTACAGCTGATCGCGGAATTAGACATGGATTTGGATTTTATAGTTGATATAAATAATAAACAGGATATAACAGAGGTAAGTTAAAATTCCATAAATATCGCTCTCGTGAATGGTAGAAAGAATAACCCACTCGACGAGTATTCAAACTTCACTGTGTAATATCCTCTTTCTATTCTACCGTCTAATACAATCTAGTACATATAACCCTTACGACTGGAGTGTAGCATTCATATTTATACTGAGTGCCTCCGAGTTTACCGATCCTTCGAGTTCTTTTGATTTATATGAAATGACCAATGGTTTGACTAGGAATGTTAATGGCAATAATAAAGTTGTTTAATTCACAACGCTCCAGTTATTTGGCACTTGTGGGGATACTGGCGGAGAGTTAATTTTAATGGTCCCAAGGAAATAGCATTTAGTGATGGGTGTCATTAGCAGCAGATTACCATTAAAGCTCTCTCGTGTATGGACGCAAACATTTTACTTATCAAGCTTTTGTTCCTGTTGATATATAATGGCCAGAAGAGTAATCCGTCAAAATATTGTGAGTAATACATTGAAGCCGACAGAGCCTATCAAGCATAATTATCATTTGTTGCCCCGCCACACCTTGACGATTTAGCTTTAAACCTTTTCTCCCGTATCAACATTTCTCTACAACACTGATCTTTCGACGTTTGATTGTCCATTTTGGGCGTATACATAGCGTATTCAAGACAACTTTGACGTTTACATATCGTGATAGTACCTTATTTCGAAGGTTTCTTTAACTTAAAAATAACTTATAACAAAGAATAAATAGCGTGTGGCCGGCGTGAAACAACGTATGCCCAACAATATGCTATTAAACTAAAAAAAATAGCCCGCAGTAACATATCACGTGAATATGCTTTAAACATAGATACAAAGCACGTTACTCATTGGCTAGAAATAACGTTTTGGTATATTAGACATTATCTTGACAAATCAAATCAAATCAAATCAAACCAATCTTTATTTAACGTCTGGTAAATGGAAACACGAGAACACTAGCCTTGAGCTACTTATGAGTAAACTAAAGTGTGTGAACGTGTGTCAACGATCGCATGACTTACCTATAACGTTTGGCCCGCGTATGCGCCTGCGGAACGTATCAGACATATGCCTGGCATACGTCGAACATTGCGTGCATGCGCATATTTTTTTTGACATTTTTCCCAAATATTCTGAACATGATAACTTGAAAACAAATTCAATCGTGAACTTCATTCTTAGAAAGTGCCTTATCAATCAGTTAAAGTAACGAATTGGATTGCTTTACACAATATTTCACACAATGGATGTAACCAACAAAGAGGAGACCAAAGGGGTTATTTTATACTCTTCCTGTATATGCAGGTAAGAGTGAAATGGTTCACTAACTAGATGTAATCAACAAAGAAGACAGCCAGAGGGGTTATTTTATCAGCTTTCGGATATATATATATAAACTTTTTGAATTGCTTTACATTTTTAATAGTAAGCTAATTAAATAGCTGAAATGAGGCGGAAACATGTTCAATTACCACTGTATATTCTCATATAGATTCTGGGAAGATATGTACTTAGTTTCCATCAACATTTTGCACGTTCACCTATACACAAACAATACTAGTACCCTGTAACCATGTGTTCACGATCGAATGATCTAATTTTAGCACGAACTGTTTGGCTACTTCATAGTTATAGCTGCGCTTCTGATAAAATTGCGTTTTTGTATTTGACTCAAAGCTATTATGTTATTTGCAATACCAACTGAGTACAATGTGTTATAGGTTAATTGGGAAAAAAACATTCCAGCCGAATTGTAATTGTGCCGTTGTTCTGAAATCTGTGTATAAAAGTTAGGCTATTTTATAAAGTGTTATCTCTCATTTTGTAAACATTGCTTGTTTGATTATTGTTTGATTGCCAACGTTATTGGCATATCCATTGGATGGAATGAGTCATACCAAACAAAGAATTATAACTGGTTACAGAATACATCGTATAAACTTAATAAGCCAATTGCTATAAATAAAACAGAACAATTCAATAAAAGCAACCTTACAATAAAATAAAATAAAGGAAAAAAAAAATAAATAAATAAATAAGAAAAAGAAATCTAACAACAAGGATTTGTATAGACTGCAAAATTTATGTATATATTACATATCCAAAGTGAACATAACAAACATACACATACATACACTGGAAACACAATACTGGGCATATATAACCACGCACCCACAAAATGGTCGGTTATAAATGGAGACACCATACAAACACAAACACACACACAAATTCAGTTCATTTGATGTATTATTAGAAATGGAAAACGTTGACAGAGCTGACAAGAAACATTTTCATTGAATTACGGATAGTATAACAAATACAATAACTAGGAAAAGAGACAATTAAACGCACATAACAATACATAACAATAATCCATGAAACACACAAACATAGTACAATGTCACACAACAAAGTGTACCATTATTCTAGATATAGTTAACAACAGCTTGGAACTCTTTACTTCCATTTCTAACCGAGTTTAATACAATCTCCATACTAGCCTAGCTGAGTCGGAACTTCCTTTAATCATTAACACAGGTCCGTTTTCTTCCAAAAAACATGATAAAGCAGGGGTTTTCGAATAGAAAAAGACCTGCCAACAGGCAGGTGCTCATAAAGGAGTCTGTTGGGCAACTCTGACCTTCTTCCCTTGTCTATAGGCATTATGTATTTAAACTGGTCGAATCTGAGGCGATTCTAGACAAATCTAGACAATCAACAGATTGAAATGTGTCACGTGACTTGAATATTCCCCTTTTGATATACTATCAAAGCCTAAAAGGGATAGCTGTACCTGGGGTCCAACTAAGCCTGTATACACCTGCACAAATAAGTTTATTAAAAATTTTAGTCCTCGTTTAAGAGCAACTCCTAGTTGTTAATAGGAAATGTTTGACACTTTCTTAGATTGACGCACATATTTACCGCTCTACATGAAAGAATAATTAGTTAAATTAATTTTATGGAAAGAAACACACATGTCTGGAATTGATTATATTTTCAATGATCGTATTTATTGTTAATGTTAATGATGTTAGCCTATAATATGAAGGGAAAGGTGCATGGATCAAAAGACCATGTACAAAGACCACCTAAGTTTCTGGAAAATCTTCTACTACTTAAATCATTGAAAGAGCTCCTAGTACAGTATGATGTGCATTACTGTCGCACATATCATGACGAAACCTAAAACACGTTGATCTAAGATAGTCTTAAAATCACTATGATCTGCCTTCTTCTATAAGTTTACAATATCTATAGTGTGACTTTTATCTTAATCTCAATAACCTACATTCATCGCAATTTCTTTTCCGAGAAGGATAACCCATTCCGGATAAACATTGCATTTCCCCCATTTTTCCCCATTTCTGTTAACTCCTAACAGAATAGCCAAGGACTGTAAAATCATACTCTGGTTTCAAAAAAGTTTCTTGAACACATGTGACACCTGGCTGAATAGAGTGAGTGAATATTCAGTTCAAGAATGTTTAAAATCATACAAAAAGACCAACTCCAGAAAACAACACAACAAAAACCCGTATCGTTGCTTACGGGTTATATTACACTGGTATGTGTTTTCCATTTGTGATATTGACTAAGTGGGGCTCAGCTGGATGACTTAATTTTGTTTACTAACTTAAATACTGTGAAAAAAGATTTCAGTAAACAGAGCTATCACACTGTTCATTGTGTAAAGGGCACACAATTCAGTTTGACTGCTATATTAGTTTCAGCTATACTTATGTTAGTTCTCGGGTGAGGGTAAGCAAAGAAACTGGAGACAGGAGAACCTTGCAGCTCATTACGTGGTGTGTCCGTTGTTGGGACGTTCTAGGTATAGATTTCTGGCAATCTGGATTCAAGAGAACTTATCTTATCCCTCACTCTCGCATACCGAGATGTACTTGCTTCTTTAAGTTTAGGACAGCCTCGATATGCAGACCTATGGAAGTCTCCACAGCTAGAATCAGAAGGAGCTTAAATCCGGAAAATCTATAGTCTTGGTTTTCGCGGCACCGAGGCCAGCTCAGTTAATTCAGGGGCCTGTTGCTCGAAGAACTATTAAACTTGATCCTCTATTAGATGACGTCCCG
Source organism: Mopalia muscosa (assembly GCA_031763545.1). Taxonomy (NCBI): domain Eukaryota; kingdom Metazoa; phylum Mollusca; class Polyplacophora; order Chitonida; family Mopaliidae; genus Mopalia; species Mopalia muscosa. Next base: position 25,977 of record JARFOD010071120.1, read on the forward strand.
CCATGTTGTAAGTCGGTCTCTAACCCGGTATTAGCTATTTAATCTGGTGTTAGCGGCTAATACTCTTTCGAGCAACTGGCCCCAGAACTCTAAGGCTCTCTGGTTACAATTTTGATAACGAAAGGTCGGTTGGTCTAACCAAAAATCAACGTTACTGAAACGTAAATCTACAACAAAATTTGGCTGTTTGTTTGTAACAGTTGATACAGCGTTATCATAACGTTGTCAAAGCGTGACAGGGAACTTTATAGTTTAAAGTTGACGACACTAATCATAACGTTGTGTTGTGAATTGGCAGCGTTTTGTACAACGTAATAACAACGTTGTCAAATCGTTAAATGATGCAATAACCATATAACAACCTAGTTGTTACGTTTCTGTTTCGTTGCTGTGTGGTTGTATTCTAAGGTTGTGGCAACATCACTGGTAGTCCACAAAATTCCTTTGCAACAACATTACACGACCACATTAACACATTGTCGCAACATTGTTTGGCACACTTGACATTTTTCAAAGCTTCCGTAAGCTCCAATTCCGATAACTACTCGCCCAATACCATACGCAATGTTTTTTTTTATTCTGTTCGGCATTTTATCTCATCCCCATATTTTACCTTGTTTTTAATAAATTTCTTTATTTCTTTATATTTTCTTTATAATGAGTGTACACATGATTAAAAGCTCTTGAGACTTCAGTTGTTTCACCTGTTTAACAGTACCTTCAAATTGATATAATGCCTGTCCAATTTGTTAAAGGATTAATTTACCAATTGGGGTACCGTCTACTGTTACCATTTAAACGTCAATGGACTTCACCTTTGGTTCTTAGGAACTTGGAGTAGCCTTGAATTTCTTGCCCTGCTCTCTGTCTTGATACACTGAGCGAGTTCTAGTCCTTTTCCCACAGTTTGGGTTAACTTCATACTGTCTTCGTCGTTCTCCTAAAAAATGAAGTAGATACCTATTAACTGAAGAACTGAAGGCATGTTTTACTAATCTACGTGCAAGCCTCGATACAGTTACAAACACAGAATATCTGGGGCGACTCGGAGTGATGGGCTACACGTCAGGAGCTCTTTAGAAAGAGTGATAGTCAGAGTGCAATCTGTGTAAATGTCATACAACTGCCCAGCAATACTTAGCCTAACAATATGTTCAACACTATTATATATTTACAAAAAAAATCCTAATCGTCCTTGTTGGGGAAGTGGAGGTCTTGGATTGTCTTGATATTAGAGAACAAGTATTTAATAGACCTCAGGCGTAACCCAGTATTAGGAACCGATGGTACTGAGCCATGTTTCCCTGGTTTGTCTTCCTCTTTGTGCCCTGTTTTGTCTAATTTAAACTGACCCAGAGACTGTAAAGACCGAATGTTATTGTTATTGGATGGAGCCGTGACAAAGCGGATTGTCATAGAGTGCAGCTAATTACTGTTTTAGCAATGTTCTTTGAGAACAATTAGCAAAGATATAATCCTTTAGTGCTAGCGTTTGTCGATGCGTCATGGAGACTCGCGTATCCGATTTTATTTTGTCCCTTTAACAAATTCACACATTTTTATTTCGCTGTATATATACCTGTACACCACAAAGGAATCGCTGAGCTGACCGGATGATCTCTTAATCTCTTTCTGTCCGTCTGCATTATTTCCCTGTCACATTAAAAAAATCATTCGAATCGATCCCGTTGAAACATATACCCTCATAATACTTATATGACACAATTACCAAGGTACTTCTGAGAACATTGTTGGAAACACTGTATTTTTGTTAATTGAAATCAATAATAATCACTTTTTTTTATTGTTTTCATACACAGTCCGCTAAAAGGCTATATATAGCAAGGGCCTGACTACATAGACCCTTTTTGTGACACTGTATCTGTTGCAAAATCTCTGATGCTTTAGGACATTATCATCAAGCCATCCACGGAAACGATTGCGTTATACTTTATTGTTCTTAAAGTTCTTGTTTTGTTTCTGAACAGCTGTCTCTTCATGCCTCGAACGATATACATGATGAACAACTATCTTAACAGGATTTTAGATACAAAAAACGGAGCATGCAGCTTGTGTGTAACATATAGCGACTCGCACAGCTGATCAGCGGATTTCGTCTGTGAATTATGTTCTTTTGCATAATGTCAGACGGATAGACTTGGGTGATATCGAGAGCTTCCTGTTGTAGGAAGCTCTTCCTCAATCGATGTATAGTGAAAGCTGGACGGCCTCGGGTGTGTTTTGGTTAAATTACACGAAGACCGTAAGTAAGTTAAGCTACCAATGCAAGTTAGCTTTAGAGAAACACGTTACACCTTAGATGAGTTGAGTTTATTTACCAACAATCGTACCTCAAATTGCCGCTTGCTTACATGTTTCCTGACCTGGATGGCATGTAGTTATTGTAGTGTCTGATGGAGATACACAGCTAAACATTGACAAGGGAACAAGTTTATTTACGCTGACCATTCGGTTACAAAGTTACGTCTGTGTATCCGACATAACGGAGAGCGATAGATAGATGTCAAAGTACAGCTCGATCAACAGCAAAAACAGTGCATAATTTCTTCATCAGAATACACGAATAAATGAAATGAAAGAAAAGGTAAGGGTCTTAAAATCTTTTCACCCTTTTCATGTACTTTAATATTGTTTGCTAAAAGTTATTGTGGTATATACACAGAAAAGCAATAATAAATCTAATTTTCAGTGTAACTTAATTGCTATAATTGGCAAATGTAGATATAAGACAAAGTTGAAAATATTGGGACTAGTGTTATGACTTTTGAAATTGTACCGCAAAGTTCGCTAATATGGTCTAGGGCGTGCTTAGATGGTAACCGTGTCGGACCACTGATCATTTTGTTGTAAAATAAAGATATGGGTGGCGAATATATGAGAAAGGGAGACGGACGAACGAATGGTAGATATTAATTTAGCAGTATGGTCATGTGTACCGTACTATGTATACAAGTGTTCACTTTGACCAGTTTACCGACTAAACCGCGCTCTAGATTCTAAACTACCATAGTTAGGTGACATGTGCTGCCATGTGTGGTTCTGGTCGCGTCATCCCAATGGGATACACCTCAACAAAAACATTATATTTTCTGATCTAAAGACTTTTTCACGATAACACAAATTTTGTGACTAAAATAATTAACATTTAAGTGACAATTTGACCGATGCTGGTAAGTAGATTGACAAGCGTTTTGGGAGTGTCGATCTGTATACTAGGTCTGTTCATATTTGTATATTTTCTTGACGTTATCAGGACTATAATATGCCCTAGACAACGCTGCATGTAAACCCGGTGTTGACGAGACCACTGTTTGTAAACATTTCTCTGGTAATCCCGGATCCATAGGAAGAGAAACCGGCACGAATATAGAGTTGAGTCACGTTGTCGAATTAAAGGAACAATGTCGCTGTGGTATTATATACATGTATAAAAAATAACATTTGCAGTCTGAATGTGGTGTTAAGAAATAACCCAATGCAATGCGCTGTTGTTCTAGTCATATTTATTAGTTGCGATGGCACCAGTTACACAATGTACCATAGAAATCTCCATGTATCTATTTTCATCAGTAAATACTCAATTGCCTGATATATTAAAACTGTATATGTTTGTTAAAAACATATGCACATGTACTCAGGGAAATACTGTTGATATTATTTAAAGAGAGAGACATATTGCCATATCCGCAATAATGCATATTGCCGACAGATCCGTGCACATGTATATTGAACCCCATCTAGTTTGGCCTTCATGGAACTATTTTTCCATTATACCTGTGTCGTATAAGTGCAGAGAGGTTGAGAACACATTGTATAACACAATGCGAATTCTTAGTGAATGCGAGGATTCACTTAACCTAACTCTATCCGGGTTAGGTTTAGGGTTAGCATAATGTTAAACCGGACATTAAATTTACTCATATCTTACATGATGGACCGAGGCAGTGATTGCATGGGATTTACAATAATACATCTGAGGATGATAAGGTAACGTCAGTAAACACCAAGGATATCAGCCTAATTCAGCTATTTTAACCTTGAATATTGATGATTTTTTGTTACCGTAATATGTATGGGAAATAAAACGTTTAAAGACATTTAGCAGCTCAATAAGTGAGGATCTTCAAAAAGATCCATATCTTGTCCGTATTGTTTATATATATATATAATTATTGTTATTCTCAAGTACTTGTGTTTGATGAAAATTACATCTAAGATAAGCACAGAAAAAAGTCATAACTATCGTTCACGAAATGTCTTTTGTTGATGACCAAAAATACTTTGGGTGTCCCCTGGAAAAATGATCAAATGATCTAAACTCACACGTTAATAATGCATGGGCAGCTGTCGTCAGCACGTACCAGTTTTTTGAACTCCACATCGTGTTTAACCAATACTTACTTACTTATTTAGATTATTGGCGTGTCAATTCAGGGAATGATTTACGCCATGACCTAATCACAATGACTTATGGACTATGGTATTCACATCACCAGTTCTTATAGGGCATGTTGTTAAACATACAAGATCAAAGGTAACACGAGTACAAAACAGGAAGACGGAAAAAAACAAACAAAAAAAAACATCTGCATAGGACATGTTACTCACATTCCGGTAACACAAATTCTTATATTAATGACAAAGCAAATATATCTTTAGATTACTACAGAAAAAACATTACATATATTAAACATACCCTTTTAGACAGAAATCTATGTATTTATATAAGTGGGATTGAACGAAGAAAAAAAAACTGCATAAAACACAGTAACCCACTGTAGAAAAAGAAGAAAACACAAGAAATAGCTATTACCATTTTTGTACCATATATGAACATGTGTTTAACCAATGAATTTGTGTGAACGGAAGAGTAGAGTATTAAATCCATACGGCCGTTTGTCAGTATCAACCTGGAATCATCAGGTGCATTTTTTGTTAGTGAGAAATAAATCTTTATCCACAAAAAAACTCTCCTTTCGTAATTTTCCCTTAAGTGCAGGAAGTCAGACGACGTGCTTTATCATAAGATTTTCAGTACAATCAAATTAATTGGCGATAAACAGTTTCTTTTAAACATGCCACGGGTAATTAGGGTTAAACAATTCCAGACCTCCGTTATCAGAAAGTACAGTCTAAGTTTAAATACAACCTTCTCTGTACTCCTAAGCACCTTAATGTAGCATGGCCAATACTCTTACAGAAAGTATTTAAAAAAAATGTATTATAGACCGAAAACACATTTATGACAGCCTTTATCATTCACCTCACATATGTTGGTCGTGGTTTGTTGCCCTGCGGGGGGTGATTTGTGGATAATCTGCGCAGTGTATGAAAGATTGACAGTTCTGAAAACTGGGAAAAATTGTTATTCTTGTTCGTGAGCACCATAGAACGTAATAGTACAACCGCGTCGAATCGGAAAGTCTTTTTGAAACAAATAGCATGAATTTGTAGCATAGTCATCCTTTTTATCATTAAGAGTACTGGGGATGTCATAGTTAACAGTCTTAATTGTTTCACAAGGACCTACTGTCATTGTTAATTTTGGGATTGTAAAATAATCCCAAAATATATTTCAGTCTATTTGGTCACCTTACATACATGTACTTGTTACTAGACACATTTAAGGGAAGACCTGTATTTTCAATATCGTGTAACGGTTCATTATTTTGTTGAACTGTACGGCAGCTGCTTTATTCTTCTGTATGCCATATTTTACATTCGGACCGTGTGCCAGCTGCCTGCTTCTGTGCAATTCAATGGAATTCCACTATATTCGCGTTAAATAATAGATCAAGCCATTCTACGATGGCCAAAAAATATTATTGCTAGATTTGTCTTTCATTATAAAGGCTGTTGTTGTTATTACAGGCTTTATAAGTAACGTTTGAACAGGATTTGTAACAAGTTGTCTTAAGATCTCAGCGCATTCAAACAGTTGAGGTTTATTCACCAGTCTAAGACAATACTGTCACGAAGATCGCAGCGCATGGAAACCTCAGTTTCATTTCATTTCTTTTCATTCACCAGACAAGGCAGCAAAATATAATAACTGCATAAACAGGTTATACAGTAATACAATAAATTTGTACTAAAACAGCAATGACTAGTATAATGTTTCTTACAGTATTATTTTCTCTTTAAAAATGTCACTCTCGCAACGCGTAAAAAATACTGTATTGCGTAATTAAACGATACAATATTTTGTAAGAAAGGTAACACGCACTGCTGCCAGCAAGAATTTATAATAACCTAGAGCTAAATAAAGATTAGTGTGGTGTAATTATATGTACTAGATTGATATCACTGGCAGTAACTCATAAGAATATTATGGAGTGAGGACAGGATATATTGTTGAAACAAAATACTGTTAAACTTCACTTTCTAAAAGACACAAAAATTATTCAACAAATGGATACTCCTATAGATAGGAGAGAAGACTGTAAAAGAAAGGATTTTAATTTTGATTGATATATCGAGAAGGAAGAGCATTATTTTAAACCCGAGGGCAGTTTGTTCAATTCTATAGGGTCTTTGATTCTGAGCGAATAGAACGAGATATTTGTTCTATGATATTATCTATGGAGGTTTATAGACGCTGTTCGAGTAGGTATACTGGTGCACATATCTCTGTTTAGTAAAGTATGATTGTAAGGATAGAGGCAAAAGGCTTGACTTGAAAATAAACTTAAATTTAAGTTAGTTAATTTGAAAATGATTAAGTAATGTTATATTGATTTTGTATTTGAGAAATAAGTACGTTCTAATCTAACCAATAAAGATATCAGTCGAACTTCATGTTTTCGAAGATTGATAAGTGGAGCCTGAAGAGTTTGATAAGTGTAAACCCATACGATGTTACAGTATATGTAAGGAAGGGATATATCAATGCCAAGTACAGGATAATTAACGTTTCTTCTAGAGAGTATGTTTAACGTGACTTAGTACCCATAAGTTTCTGGAGACTTTCTTACAAATTTCGCTTATATGAGTTGCCATGTTAGTTTATTATTGATTGAGACTCCTAGGAACTTAAATGTGTCAGTTTGTTTAACTTTTTAATCAGCTTTTTGTAAAGATTTATTTTAATGTTGAACTTGTCTATTATTTGGGCTCATGTGTAAGTGTTTGATTTTGTTTAGTATTAAAGGAAGATTTATTACAGGTTGGCCAGTTGTCATTTGTTTCAATTTCTGAGTTAGTTTTACGATAAAGGGTATGGAGACATTCGCCACTCAATAATGCACTAGTGTCGTCAGCAAACAATATGTTGTTGAGGTCTGTGAAGTTTGCTATGCATTGATGTATATTAGGAATAGTAAAGGTTCAAGAATTCAACCTTGACTCCTACAATTTTTTACAACATTGTCGATTCTTTACAACTATAAGTTAGGTAGTGTTCCCTTTCGGCGAATGGAATGATTGGTACGGAATTTAAACTGTTTGCTGTAAATGATAAGATCAATGATGTTGTTGATTTTGTTTGCAGCGATTCGTTAAACGACTTTACTAAAACACAGTAAAACAGAAATTGGTCGGTAGTTACATATATCATAAATAGATCCACTTTTAAAAAAAGGGAGAGATCATCGCGAGTTTGACGTGGGCGAGCAATGGAACACTGTACATGTTATATTATTGATTTTAAAGCCTTATTTTTGTATATAACATAAGTTACATATTCAATTGTGCAATCGTAAAAGAAAAATTCAGTAGGTTGTGTACGAGTAAATAAATGCATAAATTCAACTGTGCTTGCAGGAATTTCAGAAGCGATAAAACAAACCAACAATATGACATTGACCGGCTTTCGTATCACCATGTTCGTAGAGAAATGGCCAAAGATTTTCATAATACTAAGCCTCAGCCTTTTCGTTTCATATCTATATTGATGGAATGGGATTGAAACAAAAGCTGTTAAAGTTTGGAATAGCATTCATGGAATTGGTAATGTTAATATCAACGTTATCATGAACAAATGTATCTGATGCAAGCAAAGGCATAAATGGTAAACTAACACACCAAACCTGTTTTGGTTGTAGATTGTTTGTAGATTTTTTGTTCACTTAACTTTTGTTTCCCATTACATTTTCTCAATTAGTATTTAATGTATTTGGGAATTAATGTCGTATCTCAACTGGCGCTTTCCAGTTCAATGGATGAAGGGAACCCCCGTCGACGTCACTAACAAAATACAAACGAGTACAATCGCGAGACTTAATTCAAGAAACTTATCGACTTTTTGTTGCCCCTTATCTTTAAGAGCAACATTGTAACATCAAGACCCCTCCCAACCGTCCGCTTCCTATTTGTGATGAGATTTGATATTGCCATCAAACCGATTGCCTGTATGTCGTGCTGTGAGATCGATCGGAGTGTATCACCATTTCCAGCCGATGTATATTTTTCTTGTTGGTATTGTTTCAAATTAAGCATAAAACGAGATATTATGATTTTATTTTCCTGATATATTAATATAAGAATGGGAACATTTTACTAGAGAGTTTAAGAATCTCCATGAGATTGACACCATGTGTCAGAAATGAACACCTCTGAACTGCTCTACTTTTTGTGGTCTGTTTAGGAATATTTTCATGGGCACTGTATGCACCATAAACAATACTTATAATATATAACCCCGCGACCATTATCAAGCCATACATATCACTATGAGAAGTCCCTTTATCTAATTATGGAATGTTTAACGGGTTCCGAGTAATAGCTGCTCTTTACTAAATTACTTTTTTGTTGGGCTCCGGGCTATCATCATAACAACGACCCCAAATGAGCATTATATTTTACACAATAACTAGGGAAGCACGATTCTCATTAAGCTATGGCTCTAAAGTTTGTTTGTGGAGTAAAATTAGGCAGTGTTATCAGGTTCTCTTTGATCTCGAACCATTATATTCTAGCCGATGGTGTTCTCTTCAAGCGACTAGGAATTCTTGACAAAACCGTAATCCTTTGTGTGCTTTAAAATAGCCATGAACGGTGTCTGTTCGTTGTGTGGACCTCGACCCATGATTAGCAATGATGGGGATTTACGTCGTGATCAGGGAGATTCGTCAGCCGATATAATTGAGATAAACTAAGTATTGAGCAAGTTATTCACACAAACACACACTTTAGATAAAAAAGGTTTACACTCAGATTCCTCTCCTTAGGGGTTCAAGGAGAGATAGATGTTTTTCTTGTGTGACGAATACCTTAATCGTCACACAATCACACATGAAAACCTGAACCGCGTCAGGCTGCATGTCGAGTATATAACAAAAACCTAATAAGACACATATCAATTTGTTTAAATTGAAAAAAAAAAAAAATGGCTGTACCGAAAAATAAAACATCAAATGAGAAATCGACATTTCCCTCACGTGACCTAAAGTGCTGTCGTATCAGCCTTATTCGAAAACATGCTATCAAATGTTACCTTAAACGGTTGCCAAGCAAAATGTTTCGAAAAATTAAACTCCATTAAAACATAGCGATAGGGAAGCCGCCAATCAATTCTCTATATAAACCTAATCAATCAAATCAATCAATCTATATAAACTACACAAATTTTTATTACATTTAGTAGGCCGACATGTTTGTTTATTTTAATCTGTGAAACGCTACGAGATGAAAAAAAGTTGACAAATCACAAACCAAAGAGATTGCCTGACACATAATGATTTCATTTTCTTAAAGTAGGCTTTTTGAGATGTGTAAAAAAACTTTGGGAGGCACTAATGCATAGAGCGTGCGGAGGGATTGTGTTGAAACAGCCATAGGGCATACATAACATGACTTTTGTTTATAAGTAACACTGCTCAACCATTTTTGTTTTTAAGAATATATTACAAGTTAACTTTGGGGGAAAGAAAACAGCTTCAGTTCCTATCAGGTCTCAGTTCCAATGAATAACTGGATAAACTTTGGAAATAACACTCATTTTAACGTTCCCTACGGATTCACCCTTTTACCTGTCCATAATTCCCCCGCCTACCAATAATGATCAAGCAAATGCAAAATTTAGCAAAACAAACATATTACGAACGGTAATCTCACAAATTAATGTATTGAACTGAATGCATTAGGTTCAGGAATATTTTACCAATGTATCTGACCCATCTTCTAAATAATATTTTTAGACAAATATATTAGCAAATACAACAAACAAGTAAGTATCACCAGTAATGTCTAATGTGTTCGATTCAAGTTACTTGATTGACTGAAAGAATTAAGGACAGAAATGTTAGTCAGAAAACCAGCAAAGCAATAATGATTATCTGAAAAATGTCAACTCGTTTTGCACAAGTGGCAAAACTATTCTCAGAGGATTTTCTTAAAAAAAAAAAGTCCATTTAGCTGGGGTGGTGGTCAGTCAGTAACATACAGTAAGCAGGCGTCTGGTTTATGTTATGACCCGCTTGTACTATAACAACTGAATGACGGGTATTTTCACACGATTCAACAGTGCGGGCCTATTTTACACGGGTATGTATATGCGTGTCTAATAGCTGAATGCTTTCCTTTTTTAATTCAGAGTCGAGTATCCAACTTTACTCTCTTCCTAACAAATTTGTACATGTGCCCTTCGCTTGAAAAATGTATTCGGATTCTTCATAAATGCCCAACAACAAAAGACTCGTTAAGATAAGAATGTGATACAGTTGAACTACTCGCCCGGTTTATTCCCCAGCCATAGATAGTAAAAGTTACTGTACCAAGTGATGGGTCGATACCCTCATGATTCTTCTACGTCTCCTTTATTATCATATCCTTAAAATCATAGTCGACAAATAATATTGTTGTTAGTTAGAGCTTAAATGACAAAACATTTCTTGTGTCAGGCTGTTTCGAAACACCATCCAATTAATAGTTTTATAGAATATTATTTGACAATGGATCATTTATTAAAAGCACGTTTGGAGATTTTTTGTAAATCGTGAATCATACATGCATTGCATTGTTTAATGAGTTCTTGTTCGCGATTTTATTTTTGTCTTATCACAGACGTCTATATAGATGACAGCAGCGGTTAACTTGTTAAAAGGGTAGTCTCTTTATGTATTTATGCCTGGTGCACTTTGATAGTGCAGCATGTTATTGTGACAATCATATAGAGGGATTTGCTGCCTATGAACGTTGCATCTTCTGTGAATTTAATTCTATTGGATAATATCAGACGTATAGACTTGAATCTGATCGGGAGGCTTATAGACGTCAAGCAGTTTGCTCTTCCTCGATCGATGCATGCGGAAAGTGGGACTTTCTGACGATCACATTTACCGGATTCGTTTTGGGTAAATCACAGTGTTTCACTTAGCCTACCAATGTTAGTAATCTTGAGGGAACTATCCTAGAGTTTGAAACATGCCACGCCTCCTGCAAATTAGTGTATGTTCATCAATAATCGAAATTGAAATCCAGCACACAGCAGTAATTGGCATCTGTTTGCGTGTTACTCGACCTGAGATAGCTGAGTGTATAGAAGACGTGTAGTGTTAGTTTGCCACATACTGCCGTTGGCGAAGGAGTGTTTATTTATTCTGAGTAGTGCTCAAACAATCACACGGGTGTGCTCCTGGAAAAGCCGAGCCAGGAACGGACAGAAGTCAGGGTTCAGAGTTCATGTCGATTATTACCATATACAAAATAATATCGACAACTGGATACATGGTCAAAGGAACAAAGGTATGATAACTCTATAACTATCGCAAATCATTCGTTCAAAACGGTGATTCTTTTTTATCTTATATTTTTCACTTATATCGTGTATCTTGGGCGAAACTCTTGAGTTCAAGATAGATTAAAGAAAATCCAGTGCCTTGTTGCGTTCTCACACCAACTCTAGAAATTGTCACAACAAATGTTATGTTACAGGTATCGGTATAATAATCGAGCAATAATTAACATTTTGGTGTAATATTAAAACAATTTAAACCAACTCACCAATTACTGTTCTGAGTTAAACACATTCTGACTTGTGGTATTATAGACAGAAAAAATCTAAACACTTTGTTCATACTATAATGGTAGTGTTTGTATACAAATTGTATCATAACGAGTCCTAATCAATTGGCTACTAGTAAAATGGACGATAAACAGATCGGCACGTTGCATCCCTATTCACTCTTTATTTGTCAAATCTACATGAACGTTTATATAATTCAATGTTAATTACATTGTTTAAATAAACCAACCTGTCTGGCAAGCTGATTTATTATTTCTATCTTTATTCTACATATGCTAAGTCTTTTTCGCTAATACGAAATTCTCTTTCATATATGTAAAATAAATTTATTTTACAAAAGCGAAAAATGTTTTTGCATATGTGAAAATCTTTTTAACATATGTAAAATAAAGATAGAGAAATCCAACTGCTAAAAATGTGGAAATGTGTAATGTACGTCAGAAAATAGTCATTAATAAAATGAAATAAACTTTTGAACTAAAAACAGTTCATTTCGTTCCAAGCTATAGAAAGAGTTGCATGACCTCTATCTGTACAATGTCGTTACATAGCCAAGGTGTATTTATACAGTTGTAACGACAACAGACTAATTTTCAGTAAGTTACCGAATTTGACTACATTCAAAATAATCCTGGACTATAAGCATTATCATGGAGGAAAGGCGGTGACGGTTTCAATCAAAGGTCTTAAAAATGATCAGAAACACTTTTACCCTCTGCCCTTCGCCAAGCATTTAGCTGATGGGGACGAACCGCTAAACCATGGGAAAGTCGGACGGGGAGCCCGAACCCCCTCCTGGAGTGATTGTGCAACAGCCCGCAAAACCATTGCAGCATCCATTAAATTAAACTTTTGGGAGATATCTTTTTCGGCATTTGCCTATGTGGATCTCTGGGGTCTATGTGGTCCCAGACTGTAAGCAACATCATGGAAATAAGACGGCGGTGGTTTAAGTCGAAGGAACTAACACCAAAAGCACATTGATCTTCTGCGTTTCGCCAATAATTTATTTCCTGGTGAAGAACCGCTAAAACGGAGAGCTTGGGCCAAAGCCCCCAAACGACGTATACATGTGCGCGCGACAGTTGCAGCATCCACTGAATAAACTATTGTGAGATATCATTTCTTAGTATTTGTGATGTGTTGAACTCATTTGTACATATGCAAAATAAAAGTTTATTTAAAAATTACTTTTTTACTATAACATATTTGAAAAAGAATATAGCATATGTTAAAAGCAATATCATATATCTCGAAAAGAATATCATATATGTACATCTGTGAAATTGTTTTTTTACATAGGTGAAAATCTTTTAACATATAGAAACAAATCCACAAATGTGAAAAACAATTGTACGTTATTAAAATAAAAGCAAAACTAGTTCGACATATGCAGAGTACATGTAGAAGGGATAACAGGGCTCACCATAAACATGTCACTTTTATCTCTGGATAGCATTATCTTATTTTGGCGCTTATTTTAATAAATCATTCATGAATATGCATGAACTTTTTTAGTAAGAAGTAGCAGTCACGAAACGTTATTGTTTTCTTTAAAGGAGTCAATGATATTGTATATAAGTTCAGATGAGACTATCCTCAGAGGCATCTCACACTGATTCGCCACATACTGTCAACTGTGCGGGAAATACTACAATGTTTCATCTCCTTTCTTCTGTCAATATTAAAATTTTTGCGGTTGTGCATTCCATATACTCATCCCTAAACTATTCATACTCAAGGGAAATAATGGTTGCAATTGTTAAACGTGAGACAAGTAAGGATGGCTTGCCATATCCAAATGTTTACAGCCTGATTTGGAAAGTTTTCACGATAACTTTTAACAACCTGATATAATGAAAATAATATATTCTTGCTTTTTAGTGACCTTAGTGTTAGCCTTCTGGAAGCAGTATCCTTTAGGACATAGGTTGTTTACAAAGTGTCGCCAAATGTCACGACTGAAAAGGCTACTGGCACTTCACAGACATCTTATCTAGCCAAGAGTTTTATTCCGAGCTACTCTGCGTTACAACCATCGGCGGATTATGCGCACATAATCGGACTTCCAAGGGATTGATTGGATGCGTGGGAACTTCTACGCAACAAATCTGATGTTGTTGTACATGAGGACTCGTTTTGACAGCGATACTCAATAATGAAAGTGGGAAGTTTTGTCGAAAAAATTGATATGTTCGGGGTATTTAAATAACTCAATGAGATTATTGCAGATGTAGCCACACCTACAGACACCAACTCTCCATATATACGCCAATAGTGATTTATGAGTTCAACATAAAGGTCGTCAAAAAATCTAATTCTCTTTCAAATATTATACGTTTTGCTGCTTTCATTATACAGGTAAATACAGAGGTAATGCATTTCTACAGATACACGACAGGGCAATAAGTGAAAATCATTTAGATCAACAATATAGTTCTTATTATCGTTGACCTCTATATATCATCTCTCGAAGCGCAGTTCTATTTAAAATGTTTATTGCTGTGTATTTTGGTACGGGGGTATCGTATACAATGGAAAGTAGTGAATGTAAAAACAAAACTCGTCGTTTTCAGTTCGAACAAGACAATGCCTTTTACTTATGACCAACAAGATATATTAGATACACTTTAAGTCAAGATTACTTGGTAGGATACAAAACAGCGTTATACATTAATGGCAGGCACCAGCTATTGGCACTAGGCTTCTGTTTTCTTATCACCATGTCGCCTTTAACCCATGGATTATAAACGAAGGCAAAGAAGACCAGTAAACACGGGCGGTCGTTTTTCGGCTTTAAAAGCAGCAGGTGATCTCTGTCGCTTTTAAAACAGAAATAATGCATTTAGACAAGAGTCCATTTTATCTTTAATTTAGCTCGTGTTAGTTCAGGCAGAAGTAGTGTTTTCTCCTTAGATAACCATTGCAATAAATCGGCAATAAATAGTTGATGTGTATTCTCAACACGCCATGGTTAATCATCGGTAAATCTACAACCAAGACCTTCAGTTAGCATCAATCACAGTCAGTTTAAATACAAGCCATCCGATGCTACACTGTCTACTCTAGTCCCTGGCATGATGTATCCATGCACAATTTAACAGTCAGAAAAACTGTCTGTGATATAATCGCAAACTATTGTCCTGGAAGTCGTTTTCCCCATAAATATTCAGGTATACTTATTTCTTAACATTCTGATCTGGTGAACTATTAAATTAGTAAGCATGGTAGGCCTACTGCGAGATATAATACATTTTAGACGAAATTTAAAATGTAAAAGTTTTACTTAACCTCATGCAATCTGGTCAAATGCCAATGGATCAGTAATTGTTCTCGATTTGGTGAGCGGTCAATCTTTTACATTAAATGTCAAGTTACATTATAGACCAACACTACCTATGCTCCTAATACTAACCCAGATCCTTAAATATACACTATTATCCAACGCAGGTATGTAAACTTAGGATTGTACGTCTAGGTCCGTATACATTAATATAAACCTTAGCACCTTTAATATTGCAAATACTAGTATGGCTTTGAACATCGTCTTGAAACTATTACGGAAATTGTCTTGCGCTTTGGATATCGCTTTGAAACTGTAAAAGAAATTGTCTCCCTCTTTGGATATCGCCTTGAAACTATTAAGGAAATTGTCTTGCGCTTGGACATCGCCTTGAAACTATCAAGAAATTTGTCTTATGCTTTGCACATCGCCTTAAACTGTAAAGGAAATTGTCCTGGGCGTCGTGTAGAATCTCTGACGAACAAGTATTCGAGAAATAGGTAACTAAGTATTTGTCAGTTAGGGGATCGCCCTACAGGGAGCGGGGGGGGGGGGGGGGGGCGGGGCGGGGGGGCGGGGGGGGGGGGTCAAACCAGTCCACGTGCAGGGAAACCACAGACCGAAAAGATAGGTGTCTTTAAACTTAGCATTAAGTGCGAATTTTGTACGATAGTTAACTCGCACGGAGATGAAGTATGGGTGAAAACAGAAAAGTAAGTGTCTAGGTGATTACCTAGAAAACTTGTTATTAATATAACGCGACCAGAGATAGAGCACACTGGCATTCCCCCCAAATGACTCGTTATCAAGTGAATTAGTTCTGAAATATTAGTCTATGTGTTGACCTACTTGGACCAGGTCTATTTATAGTCTGTATTTTGGTCTCATACTACAGGAGCGAAATGTCTGTGTTCGTGGAGTTATGGGGACGGAATAAGGCAACCCGAGTTCAATTAGGTGCACTTAAAGATGATGCTGATGATGAATGAACAAACAAATTGCTATTAGCCTACAGAGCTTCCGTTTGTCTCGGTATAATACTTTTCCCACCTCCCGAAAAGTTCACCTTGCAAATACATGACGATAATATCCCTCCGCGGTTATTTCCATTCAGGATTTTCCCATTGGAAAAATATAACCCTTCATGAACTATAAAAGGGTTAAAAGATAATCAGTTAGAGCAGATTTGTTTTCTAAAGGATGGAGAAAATAAAACTTTGTGAGGGACAACACTGGAAAGGGCAAACCCTGGTGTAATTATTATCAAACTTTGAATAGTTTCTAATAAAGTCTCACGACAAATTACAAGTCTCACCGAAAACTCATGCATTATGGTTTACATACGCCTACAACTGATAACGTCCATGTTTTTAATGTGGTGGGTAAAAAAACTAAGATTTTGTTTTTGCCATGATTCAATGTTTTCACAGAGCGGACAAAACAACTGCTCTCAACCTCTGGAACGCCAGGAGGCTCTAATGTGCATTTTAAATAGTAGTTACTAATGGTGTATATGTTAAATGACGTAGGAATACTTAATGGAATAGAGTTACGTGATGTTGCACGAACAAAGAATTCATTCACACTATCGACATAGCTGGTAGGCGATTGGTTAAAATTTCGTTGGGGAGGGCGTTGACAGTCTATATGACAAGCGGCACGGCTATGACAGAGAAGTGAAATTTTGAAAGTCGATTACCTAGCTATCAATATATCAATAGAGATCATCAGTGTTCTACTTACAACACTTAAAACAAGCTAGTTTTGTGTTCCCGTCTTTCAACAAATATCTCGGTTTGAACGGCCTAATTGCGATCTTAAGATCAACGCCAAGCCAATCTGTGACCTCTTTGTTTTTGCTGTGATTGTCTGTGTGTCCATCCATGTAAGCTACAGGGTGTTTCCACTCTTTGCCTTTCACATCTATTTGGATTAACGGACTGAGCACTTGAGAAAAAAAAAACCCACACCTATAGCCACCTCTCGGAATTCCATAGCCCGTATGATTTGATCTAAACGCAGCCAATGCCACTCAGATGGGTTCAATTTTCTTATCGTGTATTATTGCTAAAGCCGTTGATGGAGTTTGACATAATTTCACAAGCGTATTAAATTAAATGAGTTACCATGTCAGCTTTCATTCAGCAGAAGCTTTAACAACTTTTGTTTTTTCCATACGCGCCTAAATATTAACTTCTCCAAGTCCAGAAAACATTTCTTAATTCGGAAGCCGTTTATGATCAATTAATTCCTTCAGAAGGATTGACAACAGCCCTTGGAAAGAAAAATCTTATTCGGGGGTTTGAGCTGCATATCTCTTTACTTTCCACATCAAACTCCTTTGGTACAGACCTTATTAGATGTCAATCTGCCAGTTACTTCATATGTCAGTAGACCAAGTCCTTATCTTTGTCGAGATGATGGATGGAATGTATTGACGGTCCATTTCATGTCATATTCACGCTTTGTGTAGTTAGATAGCTGACATCATTGCCAAGGGAATTCCTGCTTACTACTGTAAGAGAAAAAAGTTTAAACGGACTTGGTGATTCTGAAAAATAATAAAGTTCAATTTTATTTATGTTTTATCCCTCATCAATAGCCTTCCGATTTAATCGATACTATACTTCTTTATTTATCTCTGTTAAAATTTGATATCAATTTGTTTTAATTGTGAGACGAGTTTCTCCTCAGCCCACTACAACAACAACACAAATGTTTCACAATACCAGCGAGTGCTACATTAGATCCATCCGCTTACGGTCACAGTTAAACACGAGCGCTACTGACAGTTCATATCTGTCATCTCTAATCTCAAACTTCCGCACATATATGTTGAATAAGTACGCTCGTGATTATTTTAACAAGCCAAAAAGTTTTCCGTTTAGCTTGTCGAATCACGTACGTGCTAGAAGACATAGTGCTGATATTAAACTGATTTTTCAGCATCCTGTGATAATGGCATGACAATTCTTTTTTCTGTGTTTCATACCACAGCCCGAGTTTATTAAGCTACTTCCCCAAAGGTAATACATATCTTTAAATTTTTATATATATAAATATTATTGTTCTAAATTTATTCGTGGCGTGAATTGATAGATTGTGAGTGAATATTTTTTCAATAGTTTTGTCTCTAAATTTTATAACATTTAAAAATGTTTTCAATGGAAACTGAGAAGCTAATATTTGGCTGAATATTTCTTTATCTTAGGAAATAATTAAGAAGCTTTAGTGTACGGTTTTCTAGATCTCATATCTTCTAGATTTTCTCAGGATTCTTTCGATGACTAACATGGTATATCTTCACGTTTACTCCCAAGACGTGATTTGAACTTCATGTAATTTGATAAGTTTTGTTTGGTTTAGCTTTACGCACAAACAGTATGTTATCTGGAGAATTCATCGGGCTATATATGCCTTGATTTTATTAATATGTATAAGTTTCATGCCTGTCAACCATTGTATGGTGAATGTTGGTTTATGGAATATGTTTATTGAAAAAGAATATTAAGCGTTATTTTATTAACCAAAAAGTACTCATGGTGGCATTGGAAATATATTATGACAGGAAAGTTATATTGTCACAAGAACGGTATATTGTCACGAGAAAGGTATATTGTCACGAGAAAGTTATATTGTCACGAGAAAGGTATATTGTCACGAGAAAGGTATGTCACGAGAAAGTTATATTGTCACGAGAAAGGTATATTGTCACGAGAAAGGTATATTGTCACGAGAAAGTTATATTGTCACGAGAAAGGTATCTTATCACGAGAAAAGAATATACAATTTGATAAAGATGTCATTTGGCCCAGCTGCTTAACCACCATACACAAACCCTAAAGTTCAAATCAGTTGAAAAAACCGGGAGGCTCCACAGTGAATCAACTGATTAGACAAATCAATCAGACAGAAATATTACGCGTATCATGGTACCACGTTTATTAGGTTGGAGTTTTAAATAGAATCTAAATGGGGATACTATCTTACAAATGTTATTATACATTTAGCTTGCTATGTGGAGGAGTGGAGCGAGATTGCTGTTGAAGAACTTGGTCGCCAGACCAATTTTTTTATGGTCACATATAGTGTGCGACCAAAAAAATGTGATCAAAAGTTGCGACTAAAACTTGGTCGAAGTCATAATTACTTTTACGACCAAATTTTTCATGGTAGCAATTCCGACTAAGTTTTTCTTGGTCGGTCACGATTGTACTCAGTTTTTCTTGGTCAAAAGCGACCACATTTTTGTGGTCGTTTCGACCAAGTTCTTCTAACACTGTGGAGCTCCCATAGGTAATCAGAAACCTGAAAGAGATCCGTTTGTGATGTCTTTGTGGAATGCCCTGTCATTGTCCTGTATTTTTCCATTGTTTATTTACCTATGGTGTCGAGGGTGGTTGCCTGACACGCCGTCATGTGAATAAAATAACCTTACCCGGCCCAAATCAAACAAACATAAAATGTTTTAAAATATGCCGTGTCAGTCATTCACAGCAGGCAATGTAGATAAGAAGTTTAAATATTAAAACTGTATTGAATTTACATACTAGCTTTCGTAGCAATAACCGCTTTCTTTAAAAATGTATCCCTTGATTTAAGTACCTGGGTAAAAATGTCTGTAGATGAACTTCATAACATCGCTTTTCTGGCAAACCCGTTCCAGTATTGGTGTAATACTCTACTGAGAATCGTCAAATGTTTAAGCACGCCTTGGGTCAACGTTTAGACAGATATTATATACCAGGTTGCCTTTGTTTATACAAACCTATGAACTACATCAGCTGCAGGGATAAAACACTAATAGGGCTGCACAAAAAAGTTTACATTTGGAATGGGTGTTACCAATGCAATTAGGCCATTACTTAACTTTATAATAATATTAGGTTTAACATTCATCCTTATAGAATTAAATTATTTTACATGTGATCTTTCTCCATTGAATTGTACATCTCTGTTATGTTTGAAAGTAGGTTCCTGTTTCTTTTATTATACACGAACTTTTATATAAGGGATAAGAAATTGTCTGAAGGTAACATAGCTATCATGGCCAGTATTATTATTCAAATCAACCAGGCATGTTATATCTGAGGTAAGATATTTTAATACCAACATTACTGCATGATATTAAATCCAAGTCGTGCAGAGTTATTATTTTGTTTGCAAAAAAATCCTGCGGCCGGGGTTAACTGTGCCTTATGCATTGGTGGCATGTTATTACACTTAGAAAATTGAACCATTTTCTAATTGAATATTACAGTTTATGTAGCTCAGCCAGTATCTAGTGTTTGTTTCATTTTACACAGCTCAGCCATTGAATCCTTTTCGTAGGGTTAGTTATATTTTACACAGCTCAGCAATTATCAAGTGTTATTACATTTTACACAGCTTGGCCATCGAATCCCTTTCCAAGGGCTGGCTAAATTGTACTTAGCTCCGCAATTGAATTCCTTTCTAAGCGTTGGTTTACACGTTCCACAGCTCAGCAGTTGAACAATTCGGAGTGTGGATTAAATTTGGTCACAGTTCAACCACTCAATCCCTTTCTTAAAGGAAAAGACAACTTATTATTTGTACTGTATATTTTCAAAGACAACCATCTGCATTGCACTTGTAATCGAATTAGCATAGCCGTTAATTAGCAAATTTAAAAAGCGAAACTTACGTTATTGTTTGAATCACTTACTTCGTGTTGTCTACGTTTAACACACCTCAGTCGTTGGTTCCTTTAATTATAGTGATAGTTACATTTTACACAGCTCAGCCTTGTTAATTACAGTTCGACCAGCTCAGCCATAGATCGATCTGTTTGTGAAATATTTGTAGAGAGAGGAACAGGAAGTCGATATGTTTACGATGTAATTGATTGTACTGTATTAAGTGTACTGTTATTTGTCTTGTGATGTTTTGCTTGCTGCCAGTGGTGTCGCTGGGCGGGGCAGAGGGTGGCGGGAGGGGGGGGGGGGTAATG
>JARFOD010071120.1:47223-61369 GCA_031763545.1 Mopalia muscosa
CGCCCCCGCCCAATGTAAGTGAAATCGTCTGAAGGCCGGCGTTAATCCCTAATCAACCAAAGAGCAAACTTTCGCCCGTTGATCTGGCACGCTGCCATATCAGTCAAATAGCCTTATTTACGGAGATAAATGGAAAATTGTGTCAATGCTATATTCAGATATTTTCCAAACCATCCAGGGTACATAAAATTATCTTTCAATTCTCTGAGATGATTAAAATGTCAGAAAACCGTTAAAATCCATTCTTATCACTTTGGCTGAGAGCAATACGTTATGAGATGTCTGCATTCCAGGTCATTCAGAATAACCCCAGAGAAAACCTTTCGCTGCTCGGTCTGTTGGGAATTGTCTTTCTAGCCTTCAATGTTAGCCAGAAGGCAATTTTAGTTGAAATGACAAAGATTTAAGATTTGCAGAGAACGTATTATTCAATCCGGCACCGAGGGACGATGTTGGGGGGTATGAGAACTATTTTGTCATAGACGGAAAGTAATGCACACAATGGCAATAATCTGTAAAACGTGATCTGGTATTCTTTTCTTCGGATATTCTGAAGCACATTTACTGTCCAATCTGTAAACACTGTCTGAGATTTTCTGAGATCATTTCAACAGGGCCAACTGTAAAGGCCCTAACCACATCGTGTAGACATTCAGTGTTATTTCCAGAAATTGAATTTCTGTATGTTTAGCCAGCGGTTTCATTTTATACGTTACTTGGGTACTTTTAAGAAGAGCACCGATACAGGTAAAGCGAGATCAAAACGAACAAGTACTACTTTCTGACTCGGTAAATAAACAATAGCCATCGTGGTCTGAGGGGTGGATAGGCATACCGTATGGAATCAATTGTATAGAAAGTACAAATGACTGGTAGATTTGTAGGGGCCAATTAACCAAGGCGATAAAGAAGCCAGTTCAAACTGAGCCTAACGGATGTGGGAGATCGGTGAGGCCGAAATTACTGTTTACTGTCGGGCACCTGTCATTGTTACAGCCAGCCTACCTCCTTAACTTCTAATTATCGTGTAGGCAGACTACTACATAAAGGACGACGGTTTTTTTTTGTTCTGTTCTCTTTGAGAACGGTAATATAAAAAAATATGAAAGATACCAAATCTCCCGGAACCTTCATGCCATATGGTGATATACACCAACAGCTAAATGACTCCCATGTATTGAATGCGTGCGAGATTAAAATAACTTTAATGATCTCCCTTCGAATACAAACCCGCAGAAAAGAGTACCAACAAAAAGTCGATAAATCTTTAACTTTTCTCTAATTCTGGACACGATGCACTCTGTATTCGCTTAAACAAACTGTCCTGATTGCCGAGCAGAGCGCCCGCAAGAAACAAATACAACCTGGCACAGTCTATCGTCTGACTTGGCTGGTACAGCAGGTCTATAACGGGAGCCCAGTACCCACTGGTCCCTGTATAATAACCTGCATTTATCTATCATTTGTTCGTTATAAGCTGTCAATAATCAATTGGTTTGAGGGCAAAATTGTTTCTGTTTTGGTGAGAATTGGCATTTGTATATTACGACTTGATAAACGAGCAATTCAACCTTTGCAGGCCATTTATATTGTTCTATCGCTCCTTAGATCTTCAAAGAAAACAATTTTCAATTTTAAACCGTTGTTATCGTTTCTATGGAAATTCAGGTTAACGATATGTTCATAGATAAGAGTCCCTGTTACAGCTGCGCCCAAACGTTAGACTGTATCTTGCTTGATCACTTCGTCGACTTTGAGTCCCTTATCACGCAAGATTTAGGTTGCATTTTTGTGAAAGCGTTAATGTTCTGGAGTACAAATATCTAGATCCAATAATAATTCAAACCTTGTTAAAAACAAAACTAATATCAACAGGAAAAATTACGCTGCATTTTTTATGGTTTCTATCTCAGAAGCTAGTTTTTTTTTTTCAATTTAACACTAAAAATACATATATTTGGAATAATAGGCCTTTGACTAAAACTGTTTTGGTCCACTTTAATTTGAAGGGATCTAGCTAGACCTAAAGCTTATTGATTGATTTAGAGTAGCTTCGTTTAGACTTGATCCAAAATCATTCAGTAAGTTGTGTAATCACCAGTATGAGATGAAACACCCACACAATTATAACATAACATAAACATGTATACTTTGGCCTATGGCTGCTCTGACACCTCAAGGCTCCACTTAACAAGATTGGCTGGGCAATGGCGTAAACGATCTGGTAATAATAGCAATAACATATTGCCGAATAAACAATGACATGATAGGTGTTTTAGTGCCACTTAGTTAATACGATGTGTGTATTATTAGTGGAGAGAAGTAGGGGTGATGTATGTAGGATGAACACCAGATTGATAAAGACGACTCAAAATAGAAAGAAAAGCCATCGGACACAGTTAAGTATGACACTGACTGTTGTGTTGAGGCACACACTGGACTAGAAGGAGTTAATTTGTTTGAAGGGTTGTTTGTCTTCCACACATGCTATTATTAACATGCTGACCCACAGATTCCGCCTGAGTTATCGTCAAAGTTTAACTTAATTCAGTAGTGCCATGCCCCAAGCATATTGTGTGGAAACATTGTATCGTATTTCTTTTGTTGTAAATAAATGTTCTAAATTTAAATATCTCACAACGTCTTCATGTTAGTATGAATTTTATTACGAACAAGGGACGCTATTTTAAGCTGAACACCTTTAACGCCATAAAATACATTAACACCACTCAATTGCAATTAAAAAACTTCATTCTCCACATTCTTATACTATAAGAGGCTCACTTGTTTTCATATATCTGACAGAAAAAAAGTACATAATTATATTACAATAGAACTTCAAGCCTCTGGATGACGTATGTATATGGAAAGTGTTTGGCATTAGACAGAGGGAAATACAAATAATAATTAAACAAAGTTCGAGCAATTGGTAGATAGCAAACAGTTGTCTTTATTGTTTGTTGATAGCTTACACTATATCTATAGAGATAATTGACTGAGTTACTTGTTTCGTTGACAGATATACTGGCAATAATATTAGCCTTTTTTAAAACAAAAATATCAGCATGACAATCGTCACCAAAATACCATATCACTGAATACGTAATATTTATTTAATATTAAGATAAACGTTATGGCACGAAAAGTTCACCATACAACAACTTGGCGAAATTGGTTCGGGCGATATAATGAATCCAATACTCCTGACAGTGCTTTTGAAACTGCTGTGCTCAGCGTATCTAATCGGAAACTCTGGATTCTGGATATACCCACTCTCTTCTAATTTGAACCTGATTAGACTTTGCTAGTATGAAGGAACATATTCTATACCCACATCTATAAACGCGCGGATGCACAACACCATGCGATATAACTCTGTCTGTCAATGTTATGACAAATTTTCATATGCTTTATTTCAATCTGCACATGTACCAGCAGTCCCCAATCAGCGACAGTACCACATGCTTATTATTCCTCCTTCCATAGGCCTACCCAAGACAGCGCAATAAACTGTGTGATAGTTTTTCAACCTTACACCATTCAATTATTCAATGTGTATGAGTCAGCAATGTTGTATCGTTGGTGATGGTGGAGAAGAGGTTCTTAATGATATATTACTTAGATGTTCTGATGTGTAAAACTATCCCCACCAAAATGTACAAATCAGACAATGTTTTATGTGTGATGAAATCGAATTGGTACATGTAATTATAATGGGTTATTCGCCAGTTTCTTTTAATCAGATAGATAGATAACTGGTTTTAATAGAGTACCAATTGATAGAGTCAGAGCTGTATTGGAGATGACACTGATACAGAGCCGAACTCTGGCCTTAGCTATAGCACGTGCCCTCTTTATCCTTCGTTCATCAAGCCCAAACTGAAGATACATTCACCAAACAGACCGAATCAATACACAATGCCTCCAGCACAAACATAGCTGTTTATGTATTATTATCTTAATACATGTATAAACGTTATAATAATCCCTCATTATGTCACGACAGTAACTACTCCTATTTATCAGTTCTGTAGAGCGTACAGTCTAGACGAAGACGCCAAGAGGGCCCGAGGTATATGGGTTGATATACATAGAATACATATGTACTGCATGGTTACCTAAACTATATACATTTGAGAACAGTTTATTAAAACACATGACAATTGGCCCCACCTCGTCTTGTTTAGTTTACTATCACGAGTACGCTATTTTGGTGGTAATTACAAATGGCTAATGGATTACCAATGATTGTTTATTCAATATCGTGTGTAGCAAACGTGGATTTAAAATCTGACTGCATTCAATTATCTATTATTATAAGAATAATCCAAACCTCCAGAGCAATATCCGAGCACTGTGTACATAAATGGGGTAATTTCTAGGTGAACTGGACTGGTGTAAATGACATACAAGAGTTTCTTGTAAGGATAATACGATAACATAATGACGCCTCTTTATGAAATACCCTGTCTCTCTCCAGCAAGGTGGATTCAATCTGCCGTTATTTACAAATGTAGTTCAGGCTTTGAATACCATTTTCTATGCGGAAATAATTCTGCTAATCGATAACCTGAAATGTTAACACGAACAGTTTGTCGTGCATTGCTATAAACAGACAGGGTGGCGAAAGGTACGTCATTCTGTTGTCCTCGCGTCATAACTTAAAATTCCCATATTCAATAATATACCTTAAATTACCTTAAGAGGATCATTAATGCAAAGCAATTTACAGTTATTAGGTTCAGACAGTTATTCAACAGCTGCGTAACGTATAAAATCATATTTTAGCGGTATTATAATTCAGTATTAAGTAATTTACGAGTTTCAGTAGCACTTGGATTTGTTAAGGTGCATCTTGTTAAATGCAGTTTTATTGCATGAACTTGGTGGCATATCTTAAAAACCAAATTTAAGTTTGAATGTGGTAAGATTTTTTGGCGTGTTAATACCAGGCACACCGCTAAAGTCTGGCTCGTTCCTTTGTTAAATTTTAAGGGAAAATGGTTTTTAAAGCTTGTTAAGGCGTATATTGATGAGAATATGTCCAATATTTATTTCTTACTGTAACGAGAATTTTTTATTTGTTTTATTTTTAAGAGAAAAATACATCTTTCGTGAAACAGATTTAAGAAACTTAAAAGAAACATTAGCAAACTTGAGGTTACAATTTGATGTTAGGACCATAAACAGTTTCCGGGAAATCAAACAGTCTCTTTTTGTTGTCGAGTGGATCATAATCTGCATGTCCAGATATAGGCCAATACAATTAAAACATCACGTCCTTTCATCTCTCTCCAAACGTACCAGCCATTGTCTTGTATTCCAAAACCTGCAAATCACTTTTATTGTTGTAACGTTTTGAACTTTGAATTGTCCAAAAAGTTGAATTAAAATGCATCTAATAAAGTATAATGTATAATAACATGTGATATGTGACATGTGATATCGTTAAAGACGACAAACAAAGAGTGACGAATCCCGTCTGTCGTTATAATCCCATTCATGTCAGCACCTCTAATATGCTTTCTGAAAAAACTGAATTATAGCCTCATGTTTTAATAACTAAACTCAGATTCCCCAATATATCTTTATATGAACAAAATTTAAATTAAAGGAATAAAGCGATTTGTGTCCATTTTAATCCTGAAGGCTGCAACAAAACCTCGACCAATTCAATGCTGCGGAACCTATTATGAACATTAACAAAGTGGATATCTAACCAGACAAATTTCGTATTGAGTGAACTAAAGTAAATGACAAATATTATTTTGGAACTGGCTAACATAAATAGTTTAATGCAAGAATACGGCATTCGAATGGTTTAGGCTTAAACCGGATTTTACTTAGCGACATATTGCATTCCTTTCAGAACGAGTAAGAAGCGAACATTTCAGGAGTGCATATATCAGGATGCCGACATCAGGAGGCACGACATTGAACATCAATCAATCAGTCACATCAATGATTGCATCTAAAATCATCAATTGATCAATCGGTTACATAAATGAATGCATCGGAGACGTGTTGGGTGATTCTTCCAGCCTATGTCATTTACGTGAAACAACCTTAAGTGTGACTTAAACCACCATTAAAAAAAATAGCTTGTATCCGTTGGACTCTCCCGGTGTCAGGCGTGTAAGTATGTGTGATCGTCAATGACGGAAACCCCAAAGGAAACAAGAAAACAATCAAGTAGATTGTTTGTGTATGGGTTTGAATGGTGTTTAACGCCTTGTGTATTTCAGGTATATGACTTAAGCTTGCCCACTTCATATTGTGTCTTACTTAGATTCTGTATAAACATCAAGTAAACATCAATTTTAACTATGTTTTTTCGTGAGGAAATCAAAACCAAGCCTAACTGTATGGAATTTTGAGTTTTGTCACGAGGAAATCAACATTACTGCTAACTGTCCAGGTTTTGTGTTTTGTCGTGAGGAAATCAGAATCAAGTCTAACTGTATGGAATTATATGTTTTGTCGTGAGAATCAACATTAATGCTAACTGTCCAGGTTTTGTGTTTTGTCGTGAGGAAATCAGAATCAAGTCTAACTGTCCAGGTTTTATGTTTTATTGTGAGGAAATCAACATGAAGTCTAACTTATATGCATTGTGTTTTAACGTGAGGAAATCAACATCAAGCCTAACTGTATGGAATTTTGAGTTTTGTCACGAGGAAATCAACATTACTGCTAACTGTCCAGGTTTTGCGTTTTGTCGTGAGGAAATCAGAATCAAGTCTAACTGTATGGAATTTTATGTTTTGTCGTGGGAATCAACATTAATGCTAACTGTGCAGGTTTTGTGTTTTGTCGTGAGGAAATCAGAATCAAGTCTAACTGTATGGAATTTTGTGTTTTGTCGTGAGAATCAACATTAATGCTAACTGTCCAGGTTTTGTGTTTTGTCGCGAGGAAATCAGAATCAAGTCTAACTGTGCAGGTTTTGTGTTTTTTCTTGAGGAAAGTGAACACCAAGCCTAGCTGTCCATATTTTGTGTTTTGTCGCAAGGAAATCAACACCAAGCCTAGCTGTCCATATTTTGTGTTTTGTCATGAGGAAATCAACACCAAGCCTAGCTGTCCATATTTTGTGTATTTGTCGTGAGGAAATCAAAACCAAGTCGAATTGTGTGCTGGTTGTGTGTTTTGTCGTGAGGAAATCGGCACAAAAGTCTAACTGTGTAGCTTGTGTGTTTTGTCGTGAGGAAATCGGCACAAAAGTCTAACTGTGTAGGTTGTGTGTTTTGTCGTGAGGAAATCAGCACAAAAGTCTAAATGTGTAGGTTTTGTGTTTTGTCGTGAGGAAATCAACACAAAAGTCTACCTGTGTAGGTTTTGTGTTTTGTCGTGAGGAAATCAACACAAAAGTCTAACTGTGTAGGTTTTGTGTTTTGTCGTGAGGAAATCAACATCAGGTCTAATTGTGTGCTGGTTGTGTGTTTTGTCGTGAGGAAATCAACACAAAAGTCTAACTGTGTAGGTTTTGTGTTTTGTCGTGAGGAAATCAGCACAAAAGTCTAACTGTGAAGGTTGTGTGTTTTGTCGTGAGGAAATCAACATCAGGTCTAAGTGTCCAAGTATTGTATCAGCAGTAGTTCAACGTGTGTGCTGTTATGTCATTTTTGTTGAATAATATCAGGCGTCAAAAATCTATTAGATTGGATCGTTAAATATGTTTTGTCAGTTTTTCTTAAACATAGCCCTACAGATTATATTTTAATGGAGCCAGACAGTGTACACATTGCGAGAAAGCATTATCTTAAACCTGTCAATGGTACGTCCATCTATTATCAGTATGATTTAGATTCAGCTCAAATTCACTTGGCATGTTATATCTGAGATAAGATCTTTGTAAATGTTATTGTAGCTTCATATATCATTGGCGTCTAACGTCAATATCATGTAAATAGGAAAACATGCTGTAGAAATTGCGAGCCACACAAACCATAGATTTTGTACTTTTAAATAGATTACTGTCGTTTCACAGTACCATTTATTAAAACCCGTTAATTGTTCCGTATTTCTCTTAAATTTATGTACGAATTGAATGGACATATGTCAGATTCGGGTTGCCAATTATACTTTGTGAAACCCTTAGGGAATGGTATTTCCTTTGCAGATAATATAAACAGAAAATTAAATGAAAAAAGAAGCAATCGGCATAAATACTGATTGCATTTTATTGATTGTGGATTGGTTGCCGTCATTTTCAATACCCTGCCAATCAAACGATATCCATCTCATTAAATTTAACGTAAAGAACAGATTAGAAACTGCCGTTATTAATAAGCCAAAAAATGCTCCAGTCTAAACGCTACAAATTGAACCAAACGTTAATTTCAGGGGCAATATTAGCGGCACTGCATTGGATTTATCGTGTATATATCCAAAAGCTGAAATGTACGGAACCCTGGAAGGGACACGGTCAAATATATATAAATAAAAAAATAAGCAAGACTCTGAAAAAAAAAATTTCTTTAGTAAAATTCAGGGGGAAATGTTGTGTGTCTCGTCAGTATCAGGGTTATAGCCAATCATTCTGAAATAAATCATCTCAGAGGCTGCCTAACATATTTAAGTAAAGGATTTTTACCCAGGCTCCCGAAGACTAACATTTTACTTTGTATAAGGCTGTTCGAAAATAAGTTTCCCAGGTTAACATTAAGGTCGACAGGACAGCATTTTGTCAAATTCAGCTATTGTGCATTTTCCATAACCAGAGAAATAAAAAAAATGTTTCAGCATTGCGATTTGTTGAAACTGGTTTGCTTCGCTTGTTTCGTGAGTTAATTTTGCTCTTCGCTCCAAAAATTACTTCATCTCTTTAGTTACTTTGTGGAAATTCCAGATGCTTTCTTCCAAATTGTCTTTACAGTCCACATAGCTCTTCTATTTAGTCGACAGCTGTCAAATCGTCGGCCATTTGAGTGTATGCTTGTTTACAAACACAAAGAAATCCGTCGAATGTGTGACGTCAGAAAGAAATCCGTCGAATGTGTTACGTCAGAAAGAAATCCGTCGAATGTGTGACGTCAGAAAGATCTTTTTGTGCATTTGAAGAACATTCTTTTTTCCACTGCGCAAAAACTCTTTAAATTTCATTGTGTGGTGTGGTAGTTACTGTTGAATATACCGCCGCCAATATAAGCCTGGGGTACGGGGTTTTACACCAATCAATAAATCAATCAATCAATCAATCAATTAATGCCAATATCATAGGACAGTTTTAGTTTGTACATAATATCACATAAATGGACAGTAAGGTAATCATTAATGTACTGACTTAATTAAGAACTAAATAACATGATTGTTCTGGCGACACCTATTTGTCACTTACACAAATATGCAATCAAGATTTCGTCTGTTGCTTATATTTTCCAACAAGTCAAGGACAGATCAACTCAGTTGGGAGAACACCAAAGAAAGACTAGGATAATAAGATCAAAAAGAGAAAGAGAATCGTTAAGGCACAATTGTATATGACAGCAGTTGGCCGGATCAGTGGGTCGACACGATTGCTTTTCTATAACACACAAGGGTAATAATTTGTCTGAAGAAATCTCACAGACAGGATGTCTTTATAAGATAATTCAGATCTGTAATAAGTTTGCTTCATGGCCTGTTTCTGTATAGTAGCCAATCCGACTAACTTTATACCCCAGGGTCCACCTTAATATCGCAATGATATTGGTGAAGTAGTTGTAGGCAAAACCTGCAAAAATGGTAAGAATATTTAAAAGAAGTATACTGACATACCGTCTTTGAAATGGGCAAATTGGATCTTTTTAAATTGCATATATTCAGTAGACCGCGTCCAGCGAGGTAGCGAGCTACCGCCATTTGGGAATATGGAAGCATCCAAACGTCTCCTTGCAACAGCTAGAGGGGTTTCAAGATTAATTTACAAAAGCTCTCTTTTTAGTTGTAGCCACAAATAAACTATGGTCATATTTCACAAGGCATTATATCAAAAATCTAAATTTGTTCACTCTTTAAAAACATCTCAACTCTCCCCCTTCAATATCACGTGACCGAATCCCCTCTCCGATACTCAATTAGATGGTAGCTTGTACGTGTAACCATTTTCGAATGCCTTTTTATTTATTCTCTGAGATAGTATCTGTGATGTTTCTTGACATGAAAGTCAACATACGGTATTTGTCTTCTTTATATTTATAATAATGTAATTCCCGTTTCACTTGTTCCGTGGTCATGTTAAATGTGGACTTCTATCCAGGTTTCATTTGATTCAACCATGCAAATCAATCCTTGTGGTTCCGCTATTTGGTTGCTATCTGGACCACCGTTCGAATCTAGGCATAATAGGGAATTTTCCCGTTTTTCAACAAACACTGTCAATTCTCCATTTTAAAAGCTGTCCTTTTTTCGGTGCGTATCCAAAACATCATAGTCTACTCATCACACCTTCCCATCACCTCGCTTTATTTTCCAGAGCACACAAACGTATGTTATTCTTCTTATATCCCTGATGCCACTACAGTAATAAATCAAGAGCTAAATATATCCAACGGTTGGTAGCAGCTTATCTTCTGTTTTAAAATGTGCCTTAAACTAATTATGTTATTATCAAACTAGGTCGAACTTCTCCTGCCAAAGCCATCAAATAATAAGTAAAAAATCTAAATATTTCACTCATCAGTAAGCTTCTATGCATAGTTTTATTGATAATCTCTCGTTTTTTAAACCATGTTGAATTCCCTACTGTCCATCCTATCCCGTAATCACGTACATAAATCCAAATATTTTTCTCAACCCGCGAGTTTACCTTTTTAAGTCAAATTTGTTCGGGATTATCTCTCATGCGCACCTCACACCATCTCAGAAAACGTTTCCCCTAAAATTGGTGTCAATCGATACATCACGATCTGCTCACAAACTTACCTTATTCCTTCGATATTATCCCTGATTTCACCATATTTGTGCAAATCCACTAAAAGTTAACATCTAAAAACCCCATCTTGGTTTACCTTAATTCTGCTAAAATAACGAGCTGTACACGCATTATCAAAACTTCTGACGGGTTTTCTCCCACAAATATCTTATAAATATAAACTATAAGATTAATTATCATGTTTAATTATAGCCATCATGTTTTCTGTCATACTTATTATTTTAAAATAATTTTCGAAATATTATTAATCTGATACAAGAACGAATGCCTACAAGCTGTATACCACCCACATAACAACAGTATAGTATCAGGCGGTATGTGTAAATATGGGAGGTACAGCAATAGTATGCTAAACAAATTTACAGGACAGAACAAGTTCTTATAAACTTTATTTCTTGTTCAAATTATTGTTTCTTACGGATCCATATGGCTTCTACCTCTCCCATTCTTCATTAGTCATTTCACACCTGATGACAATACAGGCATATGTATCGACACGTTGTGTTCTATCACAAAACAAGAAGTGGTTATCCAGAAATGTTACCCCATTTCTAAATGTCGTTCAAAACTTATAAACGAATTCATGCTTTAAAAAATTGAATTAATATGCAGTATGGTCAGATGACTTTATGTGCTTATTACTATAATATGTCTACTAAATGGCTGTTTCACCACCATATAGTCCCAAGATTAAGGCGGCTAAAGTGTTAGCCGATAATATGTGCGGATAGAAAAGTGAAAATACACCCGGTCGATTTTACTTATTGATAATCTCTATTTTTATTTCTGTAAGTGGTTACGAAGAGATTACACGAAACAATGGACTGGAGAGTTACAATTACTCATTGTAGTAATGTAATTAGGATGATGATGTGATGCGGAATAATACAGTGGAGTACATCAGGTAATAAGTTGTGTGATATTTGACAGCTGTTCGTGCTAATACCATTAGGCCGAGAATCCCTTTGCTCCCTAGTATCTCGATAGCAGAAATACTTCCATGGTGTCTGTTCAATCTAGTCTCTGACTAGATGAGTAAACGTCGCAATGCTGTCAATTCTAGTGAATCACTGTGAGAGAACTTTTCCACAATACGTCAGAAAATGATTTTGTTCCTATGCGTGGATGTTATTGTTCTTGTTACTCAGATTTTGTGACGACAGGAAGGCGAGACATTCCTCTTCTTTGTGTTCAACCAGACGGGATCCACAAAACTGTGTGATCATCAAAACACGCCAGGAACCAGAAACTCGAGTAAAAATCAGATCACCATGGGGTATGTAATTAGTCTGTGAACATGTTGAGTTTATTTGCGTCAGATTACTTCTTGTATCCGGAAAACATAGTTCAGTAACATATTTTGGAAGCTAATGGGAATCAAGAGGGCAAAACAGGATGGTTATATGCAATGTACGTCAGGAGTGTTTTTAAACAACAATGTTAAATTCATACTTTTGACATCTGTCGGTGTGTTTTTGGTTCGATCAATTCCTAGCTGTTCGCCTACATAAGCTATGTTTATGTAAACACTTTATACAGCAATCGAAATAATTGCAATCGGAATATTGCAATTAATATGGACATGTCAGTTGAGCAAACTTTTTTGCGTCATTTTCAGCCAACTAGATTTGCACGAGGAACACAACAGCAATCTTTCGTATACTGCTTGTAGACCAGCTTTTATTTGCTTATTTGTGTGTGTGCGTGTGTGTGTTGTGTGTGAGTGTTTGCGTTTTGACGTATTGATATTGGCTTTTTTCTCTTTTGAATTCAGAAGATTTTTTTATCGTCTATTCAAACGAAAAACAGATTTCGTCTTTTCCAAAGCTTTTATTCAAATTGTATTTTATCTACCCATTAAGTGAATAAGACAGAATCGATAGTTAAGCTTGCTTCAATTGCTACAGTTTTTTATAATTCGTTGTGGAAATTTCGGAATGCTCTAATTGGGATGGCATCAATATTGCTTGTACACGTTAGCATATTATGGTTCGTTCAAGATATGTCATTGGCGTCTCACGTCGACGATCACAGTTGTTTTGCCTGTTTCAAGACTTTAACGTCTGGATTTTCATCTTAATGTGGATTCCAGCAGGTACCCACACGAATGGCTCAAACGATGTTGGTAGAGCACTGCTTTGTTTTTATTTAATACATTCCGACTGTAACTGGCAACTTTACTGCACGCTTTGTCCGTCAAGTCGTGTCTGAGATGACCGCTGTCACTCGGGCTGTATACGTCTTCAGCGTCTTACATCTGGATATGACATAAACTGTGGTTTCAAGAGATCCAAATGACTTTCTATGCCAAGTGAAACTTGCAACATGGACACAACACAGCTTACTCATACTCGTCTCACTTTTTCTATTTATTTAATACCATTGGCTAGTTTAGGTATAGTCTTTTCAGTCTTCTTGACAAATTGATCGACCGAATGGCATAACTCATCAGATTTAGCAGCAAAAGAAGTATAATACATATGCGGTATTAACTTATTAGTAAGGAGTCGTATACGGTATTGTTTAAAATGGGTATGCATTTATTTCTTTTTTGGCTGATGATATTTAAAAAAATGAGTATTGTGGCAGTTAATATATTGTTTCAGACCTTTTTCTGCATGGCTGTCAGTTATTGATTGTTGGTTATCTGTTTATAGCTAATTCCTTCAGAGACCAGGCCAAGGAAATACACATTCATCTCAATTATCTGCCTGTCTAAACACATCAGATTTGAACAGCCGTCAGTAAACCTCTAAACTAGTATACTTTAAGAATAAAATAGCATTTTTCTGCTACGATTCTCGTCAAGAACGGCCAAGAACGACCGTAAATAACTGTAAAATAACCTTCATTAAATTGAAAATATGATCAGTGGTTCTGTCTTACTGGGTCAGTTAAATACCTGGATAAATTGGTCTGAACACAATTAAAAACATCCATTCATCACCAATAACTCGCAATGGTTACCAAGATGTAACGCTCGATAGAGACCGGACACTTATTTACTCTTGTAGACGATAATGACTGCCTCTTGTCCATTTCTAATTACCGCACTTCAGGCTTAAATTCGTGTCTTAATAAAAAAGGGTGCACCAGTGTGCTTTTGGTCACAGCATTAAAGGGTTATTATCGTAGAGAAAGACAATTTACTTGCCTCCACCGGGAATGGAACACGAGTGTATGGCTAGCAGGGTAACCGCTATAATATATATAGATTAACTTGGCTCCACG
>JARFOD010071121.1:0-10189 GCA_031763545.1 Mopalia muscosa
ATGATACAGACGTCTCCCATGGTGTCGTATCAAAATGATACAGACGTCTCCCATGGTGTCGTATCAAAATGATACAGCACTACTATTTCTGTAATTAACAATTAGTCCTTGATAACTTTGAACACTTCCTTGTTAATAGCAAATGCGCCCTGGGTTGACCACTCTAAACTACTAGCAGCTTAGATATTATTTCTATTGCATAAAAAGGAAGGGTTGTACGTTATCAAGTACTGAACCGTGACTATATAAATAGTAGAGTGCAGCCAATTTGGCTACCATCAACTATTAATGTTGTTATATTTTATTACATTCTACACGTTATTTAGACTACACGTTATTCAGTCCTAAGGTGCGGGTGGTTACTGATCGGCCACGTGAGTGCAGAACAAGTGTGTCGTCTGATTTGGCTCCCTATTACATGAAAGTAAGGATTGTACATTATCCAGTACTAAAGATAGGCTTGCGCCACTTTTACAAAATGTCGTACGACAAAAATATCGTACCAGAAAATGTCGTCATGTTAAACTATAGACGTAAAAATAGCGTACGATATTTTATTGTCGTACGACATTTTGTGAAAGTCGCCCCAGGTCTTTAGGTGCTCGGGATTTACTGCTTGTGATTCGGTGCCTGATTTTCATGGTCGTGGGTTCGCTTCTCAGATGTGTCGCATCCTTCAAAATTTTCAAAACTAGAATCTGTTCAAACTAAGAAAGTGTTATTCCCCAAAATGGTTCAGTTCAAATGAAGCCTAGTAGGCTACACTTACAACTCTAATATTAGGTACTCATGTATACATGGGGATTTAATATTTCGGTTTATTATAAAGCCATTAAAAAGAATGAAAAATATCTGTAAAGTAGGTGCATATATACAAGGCTCTTTTTTAATGAATACTTTGTGTGTCTTATAGAAAATGAAGATTAACAGTATTTTCGATATTTTGGGATAACACTTTCTTAGTTAAAACAGATTCCAGTTGAGAAAATTTCAGATTCCTGGAAGGGTTTCAACCTGCAAAATTATCTGAACTGGAATCTGTTTTAACTAAGAAAATGTTACCCAAAAATAACGAAAATACTGACGGCCCTCCTTTGTTCATTCCACAATCTTTTGATGTATCCACTGTGTATACTGGCGAGTACTGGTCGTTGTCTTTGCCTTACCTCAAGGTTAATTCTCTGTTTGTTGTTTTATGGGCGTATCTTTAACTATTGTGAAGGCCTATAGACGATGTTTTAGTCAGAAGAAAACATAGCCTAGTATATATACACCTACTGTACAGATATTTGTCATTCTTGAGTGGTTTTAAAGTTAACCGAAATATTGAATTACAATATATCCAAGTGTATCTTTCATTGAAGTTGTAAGTTTACTATACATTGTGAAACTCATCCGTAGGAATGACTTTTGAAAGTGGAATGAATGTACTTTTGGGTGAGCTGCTTTCTATTAAATCGTAATGGTTAATCATCAGGGGCCGGTTGCTCGAAGCGCTATTAAATTAAATCTGGTAATGGATGACGTCACGCTGTGTTCAAGGTCAACCCCAAATCTGGTTTTAGCAATTTTATCTGGTGTTAGCCAAATAAAGTTTTTCGGGCAACTGGGTCCTGTTCACACTTACAGGGAAATGCAATTCCTCAAACCGACAGATTAAAGTTTTTTTTTTGTTTTGACAAAACGGTTTCACTTTAGATGTTCATAATATTTTCAAGTTGACAGTCGTTTTTTGTTTCCCGAAAACAACGAAATAATTATTTCAGAATTCACCTATAAACAATAACATTAATAAAACAAATGGCTTGGTTCAACGAAATGCAACTTAAAACACTGATTTATCGTTCTAGTTGTGGCCGCAATAGTGTTACGACATCCAACAGTCTACTGCAAATATTTACAACAACTTTCGGTAAAGTCGATGGTGTGTATGACAATAATTGGCTATCCAACATTTGAACTGGGCATTTAAAGACCATGATAACAGTCACAAAGAAAGAAGGGAGTACTTATGACTATGCTCTGTGAGTAATTTAAACAGAATCACACTCATGCACTATATCCCAATACCGACCAATCTATACACCTTATATACTTTGGTCTATTATGTTCACATAAGATATTGAAATACTTAATTCTGAAAACATTAAGGCAAAAATAAAAAGACAAGTAAAAAAGTAAATACTAAAACATAAATGCATTAAAAAAATTAAAAATCTCATAATGGTCACAAAATACTGATAAATGTAATCTTTACACATTAATTTCACTCAAGGAAGGCAGTTCTACAAATAGTGTTCCAAAATTACCGCAATAGTGTTGTGAACCGTAGCGAAACTAAATGCATTAAACTACTGATATAATTTAATAGATTTATTCATTGCATGGTTTGTTCTTGAACCATTACTTTAATTATTTGTTTGTTTGTTTAGCGAAACACCACAGAGAAGCAACAGGTGCGTGACGCCTTTGCTAAAACATATTATATTGTCATTAAGTGCGCAGTATAGCAGTAGACAGTGGTATTCGTCACCCTTTTCGGTATGACACAGGCAACATATATGATCAGATCGGGGCGTGTTGGTCAAACGGCCAGTTTCAATAAATATTGTTCGAATCATGTCGAATATGTATTTTTAAATAGACAATATTTTAGATCTAAACATAATTATTCCCCTTTTGTAAAAACGGGTATTTAGTCCTACGTGAAAAAATATACAGTTTATTGTCATCCCGCGTTAAATTCTGTCGTGGCTGCTAAATTTTGTTAGTTCCTCAGAATCCTATTGCTGGTATAAAACATTATATAGAATGTCAGAATATACAGTTTAATCCACAATTTTATCATTCATATCTGAATGGTAACACTTAATGGATATGTACTTTATTCACTGAATACCTACGCTCGTATAACCAGCGATTGGCTTACAGTAGCCCATACTGGCTGTACCCTATACGTTGGTTCATCTAGCAAAGATTTTCGCCGCCGAGTTAGGCTCTAGACTCACACAAAATTATATTGGTTGATCTGGTCACATGAGCATACAGGTCTCTCGTCTAAACTTTGCTCCGCCATTTTGCAAACCTGTATGCTCATGTGACCAGATCAAACAACAGAATTTTGTGTGAGTCTAGAGCCTAACTCCGCGGCCCTTTACCCGAAAAGCTTTGCTATATGAACCAGCGCATACAGTCAGTATGGGCTACTGTAAGCCGATCGCTGGTTATACGAGCGTACCGAATACCATGAATCTTTTGTAAAAGTGTACGTTCAAAGCTGTCAATAATTTGCAAATTTTCACTACACCCCAATTTCACCACCGTATAATAAAATCGGTATGACAATTTGGTCATACAAATATGAAATCAAGCCGCAAACATACATTTTGAATTTGCCTTTGTAGCCAATGACTGAGCTGTTGGCTTGTTCGATAATATATTTCATACATTTCAAAATGCAATTGGTTTCACAAAAATTGATTCCTATAGTATTTGAATTGTATAACAATTAGCTATCACATGTTGTCCCAGACGGAAAGCATCTGTATTGCGTTTATCACGAAAACTTGTCTATTCAATATTTACCCTTAATCTCGAAATATCACAATAATTTATTTATATTTCAAGCATAGAGCTCTAACAAGTATTAATATCTGACATAATAACCGCATCATCTGCACATATTGACATAAACAGTTATAGATTCAATATTTATCCTTAATCTCGAAATATCACAATAATTTACCTGTATAACCAGGCATAGAGTTCTAACAAGTAACAGTTTCTGACATAATACCCGTATCATCAGCACACATTAAAATAAACAGTTTTAGACGAATACTTTTCTCCTCTAACCGTATATTTCCGAACCATGTATATGGTGTGTTTCAAACTTCTCTTCTAATTCATTTGTGTATAAGGAAAACACAGGTTTACTCCTTGTTGGACGCCGACGTTGGTGTATAATAGTAACAGTACGGGAGAGAGGTCGTTTCCGTGTGGGACGCCAATGTTGCATACCTACAAACAAATCATTTAGCTAGAAAGAGACTTTTATGATGATACATATTTTAATGTTAGTAATATTTTGCCTAAAAAGCCGACTTTAAAAACCTCCAACAAAAACCATTGAGACAAAAAGTGTCAAAAGCTTTATCTAAATCAATTAAAGCACGGTATAAGATTTTTTTAAATATTTTTTAAATAGATCACTGGAAAAATATGCATTTAATACATGATCCAGTACAGAGTAGCAATTTAGGAACCCTGCTTTGTGTGAGAATGTTATATGTGATTGGCTTATTCTATCATTTAGGATGCGTGGGAAAATTTTACCAATGAAACTGAGAAGTGTTATTGGTTTGTGTGTATCTCCTTTGTGTTTAAAATTTCGTTTAATAATTCCAATGGTCTACTTTTCATGTACCACTTCAGAATCGAGAACTATATTCAAAAGTTTGACATAAAATGGCATAATTAAATCTAAAGTGGTTTTGTCGCATTCATTCATCACTAAATCTACCCCATATGATTAAGGACTAGCCAGGAGTAAAAAATGCAACTTTTATCTGCTCGTCGCTGATGTTTTACAACCCAGATGTCAATTCCAGTTATGGTTTGTTTCCACAATTTATAATTTCAGGTTAATAAATATGCCAATGTTTCAAGAGTGATTAGTATATTACAAACTTTTTTCTATCGCGTGTGTTTCTTAAATCCGGATGTTTTTGTCATAATATTAAGTTATGCTATCACATGTGATTATCTTTGGGTCCATGTCATGTAATACGTTTGGACCTGTACTAATACAGGAGCGATGTTATGTACTATAGTAATTATAAGACAACTGTTTGACACTTTATGTGAATTTCTTTAGGTCTTGCTGGAACCCTTGAACTCAAAATGTACCAATTTTTATTCGCTTGGATTAAAAGTTAAGAATTCAAACTATATATTGGTGAAAAAAAATAATTTGAAATTCTAATTACAAACAGTTAAATTGGAGCATTATAATTTAGTTGTCTATGATCATACATACAAGTCGCAAAATGTTAATTTGCCTATTTCTGGCACATCAGTTTTTAGGAAACTCTACATTTTCCATGGCGTATTTCTAGAAAACTATTAGAAACATAAAATAGGTACTATTGTAAAGAGCACAATACAATCTAGTAAACGTTGCCTCACTTTTGATAAATTCGTCCTTGATTTTTTGTTAATATTTCCTGAAATATTACATTTTTATAAGACTTTCCAGGGGGAATAAACAAATATATTCACTGGGATCATTCTTATCATTTTTTTCTTTTAATGAGGCACAATTTACTAGATCAATGACAATTCTACTCGGTCAACTAATTAATCGAGTCTTATCTTTATTGCACTTCGAGATATAAATCATGAAAAATGCAGTATATTTCATTGTGTTGAAATTTACTCATTTTGCAATATTTTAAGAAATAATAATTGGATTTTCACCACATGCACATATATGTAATCCCGAATATTCAAGCTTTCCAAAAATATACGTATATACAAATATGGTAAAGATTGATATTTTTCTGCATAAAAGACTGAATTCAATCGGTATTCTTAACAGCAACCAAGGGGTCCAGCAAGACCTTAAGACATTGTTTGTTTTTTGTTTTGTTTGGGGTTTTTTTTAAGTGTCCAAAATATTTTTTACAACTATTTATATGTATTTATATTTGTATACATTTATATTTATATCTATATATATATATTTGTATACATAATTTATATCGACTATATTGTACTTACTATTTACCCTCTATGTCTGGGGTAGGTATGTATAGTGCACAATAATCATTTTTCTTTCCCGATTTGTCTCTTGCTATTAAGAAAGTAAATCCCTCCAAAAAGCATTCTAGTCCTACACAGCCTATCCTACTTTTGATAAGTAGCTCTTATCAGAAAAACTGTATAAACTTCTGTCTAATACTTTTTCGTATAATTTATGACTTTGTACCTCTTGTCTGGAAATCTTTCAGATTGTTAGGTTAATGTGATAAGTGTAAATACAATAATTCCCGATATACCAAATGTTTGTTTTATGTTGAAAAAATAACGTTTTTGTTACGGATTAACAAATTCATTTGAGCAGTGTAAATATATTATAACTTATATGTAACTACTGGCTTTATTTTATATTAATACTAGATTTGTTAGATTATGATTTTGTTATCTCTGGCTTACAAAAAGATTTATTCCTAGCCGTCAAATTTTTTCTCTCTTATTTTTAAAATTGACAATCCCTTTCGTGGGCTCAATAAAAACATTATTCTACTTGGTTTCATTTCTTAATCTGCTTAAGTTGTCTATCTTTCCCTGTACCCTTACCCTTATTCCGGC
Source organism: Mopalia muscosa (assembly GCA_031763545.1). Lineage (NCBI taxonomy): Eukaryota > Metazoa > Mollusca > Polyplacophora > Chitonida > Mopaliidae > Mopalia > Mopalia muscosa. The sequence continues at coordinate 6,373 of JARFOD010071121.1, forward strand.
TCATCGGAAATGGATAAAAAACAAAACAAGCGGCAATTGAACAATAAACGTATAAGCAAAAATCTCAAACGAACACCAATTTTTTGGAATTCGCTTCAGCCGAGAAAAACAGTTTTCTGAATTCAGTGCCCACACAATAATAGCCGCCTGAAGCGACATATTCGGGACCAGCCCTTTCCTGGCTCTGTTGAAAGGAAATTTGTGACCTAATAACGACAAATAACATTTTGGCAATCAAGCTTTGGTAAATATCTTATTCCATTTGTGCAGGTAGAATAGAGAAGAAAATTATTGATCTCAATAACATTGTGAAACTTGGACTAAAAAACACATATACCTTATTTATGGCTAATTGTTTTTCCACTTCGGTAGAAGTTAATATATTAAAACCAAAGATCAAATATATAACATCATTTTCTCATATAACATTTTCTAATCAACATTCACTAATAGTATATGGCCTTTTGGTGGAATAGTAACAAAATGCCACTGGAATTAATCACGTCAGCTTTAATAAACATCCATAGCGCATATCATTATACTGACCCAATACGACCCTGGCTTTACAATTACGGTACTAGGGATCTACCACAAATCAAGGAAAAATAATGTAGTCAATGCAGCAAGTTTTTGTTTTAGCGAAGTGATGACGTCGTAGTTTGTGATGACATTGTTTTTCAACCCAGGAATAATAATGTAATAAGGTACCAGGTTTTTGTTTCAGCGTAATGATGACGTCGTAGTTTGTGATGACATTTTTTGTAATCCAGAAATAATATTTAATCAAGAAACCAGGTTTGTGTTTCGACGAAGTGATGACGTCGTAGTTTGTGATGACATTGTTTTTTAACCCAGGAATAATAATGCAATAAGGTACCAGGTTTTTGTTTCAGCGTAATGATGACGTCGTAGTTTGTGATGACATTTTTTTAAAAATCCGGGAATAATAATTAATCGAAGAAGCAAGAGTTAATTTATAACGAAGTGATGACGTCGTAGTTTGTGGTGTCATTTTTTTCTGTCAATCAATTTTGATATTATGCCACAAAGATTCATGCATCAACATAAAAAAGCAATCTGTTATTAAATTATAGTGCATTTTTCATTATTAATATATTCAGTTACTCCGCATTATTAAAAGTAGTCAGTGGTATTCAGAATTTCAACTGGTGGCACATTGTGAGGACAAAGGGTATTCGCACCTGGCTGGACGGCAGACTGGTTTTACAGGGGTATTTCACTGTTTAACTTGTTGGGCCACTGACTCACATGCCAGAGGGACACTAATTTATTTTTTGTGACAGCGACATCAAACAAACACATATTGATTGACTGTGTTTGTTTGTTTATTTGTTTGTTTTACGGGTGTTGAACGTCGTACTCAAGGGTATTTCACTTCTATGACGACGGACACAAACACGGACATCACAAACAAATCTGCTTCCCGTTACCCTTTAGCTCTGCGAACACCAGGGCAACAGAAAGCAACCTCTTTTCTCGCCTCTTACGATCGATCAAGACAGCCGAGGGAGTATTCTTCAGGGCCATGGTCCACCCGCTCCCTAACGGGGCGATTGACTGTGTAGACTTTGCACCAATTAGGAAACTGTTTTATACAGTCACTTCCATGATGGACTTGTTTGACAACATTTGACAACTTGGTGATATTGTCATCAAGTTTCTTAAGGAGATTGGTGTGTATCATAAATATTTGATTTTTGTGAAACATTGTATATCAATTTATTTTAACTGGACAGTTTTAACTATAAAGTGGATTTTTAATATCCCCCCAAAAAACAGGATCACAAATGAAACGTTTGGTGTGTTGACTCTTGTATGTGTCGTTTTCAGTTTGTTCTGTTGCTCTTTGAGTATTGGTTAAAAAAAAATTAAAATTAACAAACAAAAAATAATTTAAAAAAAACGTAAAACAATAATCATTCAATCAATCACTCAATATTTTACCTATAGAGAGGTATATTACAGTAGTTATTACGGTGCCTATTCTTGGGTAGGCGAGTTGACGAATAGCAGTCAGTACGGATTGAGACAAATCTCCTGTATTAATAAACAGGATTTATCGCCCTCTATTGATTTATACAGAATAAACATTTCATTTAATATCAGATAAACAGGCCTATGGGACAGACGTGTATTAACAGTTTTACAATGTGAACAGGCATCTGCGAACTGAAGTGGAGCTTTCGTGTTTCACTCTGTCATGCTCTCTGGAGGATTAACTTTAAAACATTATGAAAACACTTCACATCTTGGTCGTGCTAGTGTCAATTATTTTTATAATATACCGCCTTAATATAAGTGCAAATCCCTTAAAAACGGCGCAAAACACCAATCAATTAATCAATCAACCAATTCTACCATTTGTATTTCATTGACATCCTGTTCTCTTTTAAAACGGTCATTAGCTAGAATATGTCTTGATGAGCTTTTATTACTGCTCTATTCAACTTTCGATGGTATTCTTCAACGTGATCCTGGGGCCGTCCTTGTCTCAGTGGTTCCACACAGGGCGAGCAAAGTTCCCATCAATCCCATGTCTGAGCAAAGCAGTCAGCCAATTCGACTGATGCAGATGGTGCATTAGGGAGGTCTTGCCGTTTGTGGCCAACTCACAGTCCATTTGGAAGCGTTGGACGTTTAGGGGGATATCATGAGCTTCAATGGAGTCAATGGTGTTAAGGGATAAAATCACTGTTCTACTGTGCACCGTTGGACCGCCCCATTTAATGAACCAGACCACTTAAACATTGTGAGCGATGATCACTCGGGTGATATCCCGTCTTTGACGGTTAATATCTCACTAATCACCTATGAGTAGGCGAGTTGCGAGTAGTGGAGTATAAAAAGAAGAGGAGTCGCAAATGAACCAGTTTAAATATCAACTACCTTTTGTGACTCCTGTGGACAAAAAGAAAACAATAAACTCGGAAATAGTCTCCCGCTCCTACTACCACAGATACTACTAAGTATGCTCTAATTCACTAAATTTTAGACCCACTAAAAATACTAGTATGACTTAGCAAAAAAACGTGCAAACGGCCAAGATAAAGCAACTAAATTACATAAAGTAAGTGTAACTAGGGCTATCAGACAACATCCTGGAGGTGTAAAATATGTGTACGCATTGCCAGGTGAAGACCTAAAAGTGGTCTGCCACTCGAAAAAAACATTTTTAAAAAACTTCATTGACTAGACCTGTTAGTAGAAAAGCCAGTTTTTGTCAAGCAGTCAATACTGGAAAAGAGCGCTGTAAAGGAGACGTATATACGGTACTATTTTTTGAAAACTCAAACTAGGAATTAAAGACAGTATGTAGCATTGATTAGGAAATTTGTTAGAGCGATAGGGCGTTCAATGTTCCAATAGGTAACATATTATCTCCAGGTCATCAGATTGATGATGGTACGCCACGGTTAGTGTCGGAAGACCCTTCCTATTCGATATAATAACCAAATAACACAATTTGGTGGAAATTTAAACCAGAATGGCAACCAAATGCCATGACGGTCTCCTGCAATACCTCGAAAACCTCAATCTAATGTTAACACTTTTGACAAATTATCTACATCAACTTTCAATACACCTCACTGTATATGCTTTAAATAGAACGCTCACAGCCACGGACAAAATGGAGATAATCTAAAAGAAACCACCCATGTTATTACTCCGGAAATCATTCGCATCAATGAAATCTTGTTAAAACCAGAAAATAGCCGAAACACAAGTACAAAATTTATGTCGTATCGTATAGAGCAGTCAGGCCTACGCAGGTGGGGGGGGGGGGGGGGGGTTATGT